>ML785594.1:399881-413518 GCA_009831015.1 Picea engelmannii | reverse complement strand
CCATATTTACTTCTTATCAACCATGAAAAAAAAATAATGAGTCATATTTACATCAAACACTATTGGGTCCATTACCCAAAACTTTGTGCTACGGGTCTTTCTTCAAGGGTTGACATCAATGACAACCAACCTTAATCAACACATTCCCACTGTAGTTTGTTCTATAGGGTTGTAATCTCTTATGGTATATTCCATAACCTAGTCAAAAGTGTGTTGAGAAACTGAATTTACACCTTGATTTTGGGATAAACCATTGAGAGAAATGTCTCTAATTGATGCAGAGACCAAAGGAGGATGATGGAAAACATCCTATAGAATGTGTTGATTCTCCATTATTTTATTCACCAAAGAGTTCAAGTCTCTAAACCGAGTGTCTGTTTCTATATATTTCTTGCGAGAGATAATCATGAAAGAAAAGAATTCCTTCTTTACTTCCCTGATATCCAATGACTAGGACATTGTCTCTGTCCCCATAGCTCAATCATCATGAATTTAATTATCTTCTGTTAATTTCCATTCACATTCCCTTTTCCATCGATGACATCTAGTGGTGAAATTCACCACCTTGCATCAAGGCACCTCATCAACCTCTTTTTTGCACCTTTCAAGGCAATGTTGGACCTTTTGTAGGTCACATAATACATGACACCTATAATGATAGTCACAATGGCCCATATCAACAAAAGGAAGAGTCAAGATCCAAGCCAACAAAGATACCTCAAAGTTCCACCAAAGATCGACCAAGGTTGCACTAACCAAGACTCCTCAAGACCTTTCCACCTTTGATTTATAGAGTCAAGAGAAATATAGAAATGACTGTGGAATACATTTTCAAAACTCTCTCCATAATAAACCCACATTCAAATCCTTGCATGCTTGGGATACCATTCTTTAATTCTCACATGGGGGACACAATGGCATGATAGGAAGTGGTACAAAATATTAACTTCTCATTGTTTCCAAAGTGCACGAGTGTACACTTGTGTTGGGAAATTCCTTACCATTAATGCAGGTACTATGGGAGGGGTGGAAAGGTCAATACCCCCCATCAACCTTTACATAAATTTCTGAAAGTTACTCTCCCATATTGGCTTGACCATCCACCAATCAATTTTTTGTTCTCATTACCTAGAAGTAGGAGTTGTTTTTTAAGCATCAACTATGTAAAATAAACCTTTGTGTCAAGTGAGACAACCTAAAATTTTGAAAAGTGAGATGTTGATACAACAATCTAATGATGACAAAGAATTCATCAATCAATGATACCTTATTCATGCATTTATCCTTGAGTGTGTTAAGACCTTGGAAAATTTCTAAATCCTCACTTCATTGTTATGTGTTATCCCTAATCCCCATGCAAACTCTAATTATTTATGTCATTCAAGGTTAAAAATTACCCTCTACTCTAACCACCTCTAATAAATCAAGAGTTCTTCTGTATATATAAATAGAATGAATATTTTTGTATTAAAATAAGGTCATGGCCCAACTAACTAGTGGGATAATACAAAATTTATATAGTAGGAATGTCTTGAGCACTTCAAAATTTCTCAAAAATTCAACACTACTATCCACTATATGCATTGTAGTTAAAGTCATGTAACTACTACTAACTATTCAACATGTATATAGTTGCATAAACTACCATAACATTATAAGGAATCATGCCCACTAAGGGCTTCCAACTTGCTACCAACCTTAGATGATTGGATGGCATAATGATTTCTTCTTTGCTTGGGATAGAGCCTATTGCATTGTATCTTCCTCCTTTTCCATCAAATGTTCCACCCCAAATGATTCCATAGAAAGAAATATAGGAACCACAAACTTGTTCACCTCAATAGAAAACCTTTCTCCATTTCTAGCTTCATGATTCTATCTTGGAGCATCCCCATTTTCTCCACCATTTTTCAAGCCTCTAGAAATTATTTTCCATGTGGATTTCAACCTACATTTGCTTGTTTTTGATAGATTATGCCAATAAATTTGACCCAATCACTTGTCTTTGCAATGTATGTGTTGATGTTTTGGTAGTTGTAGGAGGTATTAACCTCCAGTGTAACCTTTGTACTTAGAGTAGAATATTTTGGAAGCAAGAGAACCATTAAACAAATGTGGAATTACCCTTGAAGAGAAGTCAGACCAAGGAGAATAATAATAAAGAAATATAAAACCCCAGAAAGAGAAGTGGGCTCGACCTGGAAAAGTCACTTGGATAGGCTAGTATAAATAAGGAGGCGCCTAGTTCATTTGGACACACTCACTCAACTAGTGTGCAAGTCTAAAGAGCTGCAACTACAGTAGAAGGAGGCACAAGTCTAGAGAGAGTGGTGCAACAATTGTCATGGAGCATTCTCAGTATTTTTGGTATCTTTCTTGTGCTCTTCTCTTGGTAAATGTGTGCTTCTATTAATATAGGTACGTTCTCTTGGTATTGTGTTACTACTGCAACAATGGTGTTTCTGGTTAGGGTTCATCTGTTGGTTCTAGTGTGGAATTGTCAGATTCATTCTAACTAAGAAAAGGTTATTGTTCTCGGGGGTGGCATATGTGAATGCCTATGGTTGGGTGACAATGATGTGACATTGTCTATGGTAATGAGCATATCAAAATTTCAACATGGTATCACAGTGAGGTTTCCTTCGTAATAGTCTAACCGCTGGAAGGAAGATCCTTATTTTTCCCCATTTTCAATCTTGTTGAGCACTTATTGAACCCACTAAGAAGGTTGCGTAAGGAGGGCACATTTTTTCCCTGAATAAGGTCTACAATCTTTTGAAGTTGAAGAGCCAGTGGGAGATGAGGAAGCACTAGTTGCAGTACCAGTTGCAGTTCCTTTGGTCCAGTGAAGTTTCTAATAACTCGTTAAGCAACTCATTGAAAGGATGTTGGAATTATTCTTTCCCTAGATCAACTCGTTGGCCATTCTTCTAGAAGTTAGGGTTTTTGGTTTTGTAGAAACAACAAACCCTAACCCAAATTCGTTGGGAACTTTCAGTGAAGTGTTGGGACTAATTTTTAGTTGTCCTAGTGCACCCTACCCTAGCGCATCCCCAACTATCTTTAGATTGCAAGTTGGAGCACTTTGAAATTTTTGGGTTCATCATTGCTTGTCGCTGCCTGCCACTGTTTGTCGTTGTTGTCGGAGGTATGTACTTGTATATGTTTAAATTGTATCGCTATCTTGAGGGTGTTTGCAGGAGAAGAGATCTTTTGTCTAGGCAAAAATCATAGATCCAGAGGGATCTCAGGTCCAACACATTCATAGGAACAATGCACTCTAGGTTTGACTATTTTGGTATACCTATAGTTATTATGGCATTAGTGTGATCTTGTGAACATCTAGTTGTATTTTGATCTGTTGAAGTCAAACCTATGGTCAAAGTTAAAGCTATATGTTGACTTTAGTCAAAATATTAGATTGATTAAGGTTGAGTTTTTAGATATTATTTGCATTATATTCCCTAACTCATATTTCTATCAAGAAAACATATTGTCTTAGTACATGGGACAAGTTGGAGAGAATACTTGTCATATTGAGTGAAGGAGACTCATAAGAAAATAAACTACACTCATTCTTGGAGATAAGACTCCAGGTTCCAGGTTTTGATTGATTAAATTGATAAGTTTCCAATTTGCACATATCAAGTTTGATAATTGCTACATTACAAGTAAACACTATAGTTTTGACAACAATCTTTGAAAGATTTTATTACTGCTAGATACAATGAATACTTGGTAGCATGCAAATGCTTAAGATGAACTAACATCTCCTCTAAGAGATATTTTTCTTGTTTTTCTTCCAGGCAAGTCACCTTGGTAATGTTATGATGATTGCCATGAAATTGCCTTTTACTCTTGTTAACATATATATGTTCTTATGAAAATGATATTATATTGGAAATACTTTTTCTCTTGTTTCTCTTGTCTCGGGCAGGTTACCATGGAGGAATGATTGGTCACAACACTGGAAGAACGTTGTTCCTATTATTACATTTTTATTTTGGCTCTTGTTCTAGGAATGTCACTAGTGATAGCTCTGAGAAGGAGCTACTACGACGATTGTTCTCATTCTTGTTTTTATTATAATTATAAGAGTATTATTCTTTTTTATTGATTTCCCTTGTTGTTGGTCTTGTTCCGGGAAAGTCACAGGTGATAAATCTAAGGGGAGATATAATGATGGTCGTAAGAGGCAACATATTAGATGGTCTCTTGTTTGAGACATGGAGAAAACTATCCAGATAAGAAGTTGTATACATGACCGTATACATCCATGTACTGAAGAAGAAGAAGATGAACAAGTGTACTTTTGCGAGACACATAGTATCTCATATGGAGATTGATTGTAAGGAGAAGAAGGATCCAAAGATGAAAAAACAGATCCCTCTAATGTAGTTGATCACTCTTCATATCATCAGGAAGAGTTAGTAGAGCCAAAAGGGCCTACCTAGAATCGTTGTAGTAACCAAGAAGAGATCAACATGGTCCTGTGACACTTTACAGGATGCAAAGATATATAACATTGATGAGTCATATGATGATAGGATAATATGTCTCCACCAATGGTGAGGCGGGTGACTATGCCAGTACCAGCTCAGAAGGAGCTAGAGTTCAGAGGGATTCAACCATCACAATCTAGTAGGGAGGAGCAAACTCCCTTGGATCATTCATAGGAGATTAGACTTCAGAGGAGATCATCACATATAGAGGGAGAATATGGCTCCAGAGATTATATAGACTCAGAGGGAGTCAAGATTCAGAGGGAGAATGGAGACTCATAGTGAGCCTAATCTTAGAGAGAGTCAATGTCTTAGAGACTTTCATTCAGAAAGTATTCCTCCTCAGATTCAGATGGGAAAGAGAGACGTCTTCCAGGATTGACAAATAGGTGACATGAGTTGAGGAGGCTAGATCGAAGCTTCAGAGGATTCGAGGAGATATGAGACCTCCTAGGAAGATTCCCTTGTTTCAATGAAAGAGGAGGAAGTCAGTCAGAAGCACTGGGATATGGAGTTTTCCTTGAGACCAGAAGGGAAGTCAGTGGTGACTTCCAAATTGATCTACAAGATCAAACATGTTGTTGATGGCAGCATAGAAATGTACAAAGCCTGATTTGTGGTGAGAGGTTTCTCCCAGCAAGAGGGAGAAGATTATGATGAGACACTTGCTCCAGTAGTCAGAATAAGTGTACATAGAACATCTACAAGATACATGAGAAGGAGTCTCATGTCTGTAGATTGAAGGAATATTTGTACAAGCTTATGAAGGCACCCTAGGTAGGACATGCCAGACAATTATTTTGATGATCTTGAGAATGGTTGCCCTGTTTCTAACATGGAACAAGAAATTCATCGTTGAGTGCAAGAGAAATCTTTCATCAGAGTTAGAGATGAAAGACCTGGGTATGATGCATTATTTCTTAGGTCTAGAGGTGTGGCATAAACCAGATGATATTTTCCTGTGCCAAGGAAAATATGTTGTAGAGATTTCGAAGAAATTTGGAATGATGGATTGTACAGCCATGCCTACAGCGATAGTGACAAATCTTAAGTTATTGAGTGATACATCTTCAGAGAAATTGGATTCCACCATGTATAGACAAATGATTGGTTCGTTGATGTACTTAACGAACATAAGGCCAAATATATGTTTTGCGGTGAACACATCGATTCAGTATATGGTCGAACCTAGAGGTGTTCACTTGATTGCAACAAAACATGTGTTGAGGTACCAAAAAGGTACAATTGACTCAGATATGTTTCAGATCATGAGATAAGCCTGCAAGGCTATATTGATTCAGATTGGGTTGGTAATGTTGCAGACCAGAAGATTACATTTGGATGTTGCTTTAGTTTGGGATCAGCTATGATCTCATGGTTTATCAGGAAATAGACTGGTGTGGCACTCAGTACAGCTAAAGAGGATTATATAGAAACGTGTTTATCTAGCATCAAAGCAATGTAGCTTCAGAAGCTTCTTTCAAGATTGTTTGATCTCGAGTTAGAGGTGACTTGTATCTGGTGCGACAACTAGAGTTGTGTGAAGTTGTTAGAGAACACGGTGTTTCATGAAAAGTCCAAGAATATCGATATTATGTACCATTATATTAGAGATATGGTGCATAAGGGAGTTGTGAAGCTCCAATATGTCACTACAGATGAGCAAATAATAGATGTGTTGGACAAGCCTCTATCAAGGGTGAAGTTTGTGTACTTCAGGGACAAGCTTGGTATGGTCCATAAAGACTTCCCTAGTAAGAGGGAGTGATGAGTCACATATGTGATTCTTGGGGCAGTAGCTTGCAGAGTGTGGAAGCAATGGGTGGTAATTTACAGGCACATCATTGACTGTGGCACTAGTCAACATGACCTCACATAAGGTCAACATATGTTGAGCCTTCAAGGCTGGCAAGTTTCAAATATTTTTAAGCTAGAGGGCCAACCTGAGTGGCTGGAGGTGTTTCCTAGCCTTGGGCTAGATGGGTAGTGTGTGCACACTACATCGCCTAACCCTCGTGGTTAGATGTTGAGTCACTATAGGTTGGATGCATGTTGTGCCAACTAGAAGAACTAGCTCTAGGGTTAGTTTCCAGATTTTGTGTGAGCTCGTGAGTTGCAGTTGCCCAGACTTCATTTGGATTGGGTAGTAGTGCAGTTCTATGTGTGAACTGGCTCAAAATTAATAGTTTCCAAGACTTTGTAAGGATTGGGTAGTAGCACAATTCTATGTGTGAATTGGCTCAAGCTGAATAGTTTCCCAGACTCTGCAAGGATTGGGTAGTAGCACAATTCTATGTAAACTATCTCAACTGCATATTCCAAATTCTATGTGAGAGGGATAGTTTCCTAGTTCTATGTGAGCTATATGAAATCCCTGTAATGACTAAGGTCCGAGAGGACAATGAGAATGTTCCCACTAGAGAGATGCTACATGTGTTAATGAGGCCCCAGATGCATGACTATGACATGACCATCATATAGTCTATGTGTGTGACTATGACAGAGCATGTGTGGCTATGATGGTGATACTTGTGACATGATTTGTTTGATATTGAGATAGCCTGTGTGGATATGCTACTTGTTACATGATTTGTTTGATCATGAGATGACCTATGTGGCCATGCTACTTGTGACATGATTTGTTTGATCATAAGATAGCTTGTGTGGCTATGGTGATGCTACTTGTAGACTATTCTACAAGACCATGTGAGTATTTTCCATGTCATGTGAGATGGATGGATGTGATTGAGACCATTACATGAAAAACATATTAGTTAATACCTCCCTAGCTAAGAGGGAGTGTTGATGTTTTGGTAGCTACGGGAGGTATTAACCTCTAGTATAACCTTTGTACTTAGAGTAGAATATTCCAGAAGCAAGAGAACCATTAAACATATGTAGAATTACCCTAGAAGAGAATTCAGCCCAAGGAGAATAATAATAAAGAAATAGAAAACCCTAGAAAGAGAAGTCAGCCCCACCTGGAAAAGTCACTTGGACAGGCTAGTATAAATAACGAGGCACCTACCTCATTTGGACACACTCACTTAGCTAGTGCGCAAGTCTAAGGAGCTACAACTGCAACAAAAGGAGGCACAAGTCTGGAGAGAGTCATGCAGCAGTTGTCGTGGAGTATTCTCAGTCTTTTTGGTAAAGGTAAGCTTCTATTAGTAGAGGTACATTATCTTGGTATTGTGTTATTTCTGCAACAATGGTGTTTCTGGTTAGGGTTCAGCTGTTGGTTCTAATATGGACTTTCAAGAATCATTCTATCTAAGAAAGGGTTATTGTGCTCAGGGGTGGCATATGTGAATGCCTATGGTTGGGTGACAATGATGTGACATTGTCTATGGTTAAATGAGCACATCGAAATTTCAACAGTATGAGCCCTGATTACTCCCATTTCTTCTCTCCCATTCGTACATCAATATTTCCCATCGCTACACATATAAAGAAAGACATTCCCAAGCCTCACCAATATTCCTCTCACACCTTCTAATTCCCCTTTGCAGGTATGAATTCCAACAAATTGTGTAATGTTTGGAATGGCCATGGGAGATGGTTATTATTTCAAACCTAAGGAAGACTAACCATATAGCTTCCAATACAAAGGGTTGATTCCAGGCCTGGACCAAAGCGTAATTACTCTAGGGCTCTCCTATTCTTTGAAACTAGATAATGAATAGGGGTTTCATACCTGCAACAAAGAATAGTGTCCAAATTATTCTGAACAATATACCACATGCATTTACCCATCCCATTCTTTTAGCGATGATAAATGAAACTACTTGTGACATAAAAAGTGAAAGTACACAGGGAGGTGGATCCTTAAATGTCCATTTACACATCTCCATTTACACACACCACTTATCCCTTATTTACATATGCTTGATACTTGAAATGGAGATTGATATTGTAAATGTGTTGAACCTACACATAATATATCTAGCTAAACAATAATACACACATTTGTAGATAGAATTGGGGAAAGAAGAAGAAGGAGAGAAAGAATGAAAGAATTATCATTAACCGTTGTGAATAATGAATAATTTACAAATGATATACTTTGTATAACTCAATGAGTGCGCAATGGAGGAGAACCAATGCACCATCGTGGTGGTCTAGAGTGATCTGGACACAAACCAACAGTTACAGGAGTGAACTGCCACCTAGTCTAGTCTCTCAGGCAGTTATGGGAGTGAACTGCCACCTAGTTGAGTTAACTAGTTAACTAGTCAACTAGTCTTCAGTTAAGTGACTGAACATAGCATAGTGAGGAGTTAACTCAAGGAACCAAGGGTAATGCGCCATTCTGGTGATGATACCAAGGAAAGGTCGAATTAGCATGGTGATGATCCCAATGTTGCATGGTGACAAAACCAATGCAACATCTAAACTCAACTCAACTAGTCAAACTGTAGTGTCAACTGAAAGAGAATATTCTCCAGGTGAAATATTCTCCCCTAAAATATAGAAGACTGGATAATGACTAATTATGACTAATAAACAATGAAAAACCTTAGGAAAAAGAAATCCTAGGTGTGTATGAAGTAACTCCAACACCCCCCCTGAACATCACTATGGTGAAAATAAAGAATGGGTCCCGACAACGAGGCCATGTTAGGTACCCAAATACAAAAGATACACTAAAATAAAGTGAGGAAAGAGGGAAAACCTCATGGAAAAAACCCCCCCTCAAGGTACAATTATGTAAAAAGAGGAACTATAGTTGTTAAGCAACTATGTCCTTCACTCCAAGACGACCTCGTAGAGAATGAAACTTTTTCTCAATGAAGGTCTTGGAGAAGATGTCTGACGTCTGTTCTGCTGAAGGACATAACTGTAAGTGCATATGGATCTCGATGTTCTTCGTATGTTGCCTTTGAACTAGATCTCTCAAGAACTTCAGAGTGCTCTATTTGTCACACCAGATGACGATCGGTCGATGAAACTGAATTCCCAACTCAGTGAGAAAATGTTGTAGCCACATATCCTGAATGGTTATGTTAACTACCCCTCTGTAATCTACCTCAGCTAAAGATAGAGCATTGGCAGCTTGCTTCTTGCTCGACCAACAGATAGGCCCAGAACCAAGACTGAGTGAGTAACCAGATGTGGACTTGTGATCAGTGCTATCACTAGCCCAGTCATAATCAGTAAACCCGATGAGATATAATGTAGAGTCTATTGCATAATGAATTCCAAAGGTGATGGCGCCCTATACATATCGAAGGATATGCTTATAAGCTTTCCAATGCAGCTCATGCGGCTCCTGCATGAACCTAGAAACTGTGCTAACTGCATATGAGAGGTCTGGTCTGGAGTGTGTGAGATACAACAATCTCTCCACTAGTTGTTTGTACAGTGTGCTGTCAACCAGTGGAGTCTCCCTGCCATCCTCAAGTTTGACTCCTGATAGGAAAGGAGTCGGAGCAGACTTGCAGTCGGTCATGTGAAATCTCTCAAGGAGATCTCGTGCATACTTGGCCTAAGACAGTTTGATGCCTGATGCATCCTGACTGATCTCAATTCCAAGGAATAAGTGTAGCGGACCCATGTTCGTCATAAAAAATTTGTCATGAAGAATCCTCTTGACTGCAGAAACCATTGAAGTCGAGCACTCGGTGATCAACAAATCATCGACACACATAACTAAAAGTAGAAGTGAATCAACTGTTTTGAGAATGTATACATTTAGGTCTGATTTACAACATAATTTTTTTTGTGATAGCAGGTAGGAATCCATATTGGCATACCATGCCCTCAGAGCCTGCTTAAGGCCATAAAGGGACTTCTTCAGTCGACAGACTAAATATGAGTCCTGCATAAATCCCTACGGCTGCTCCATGTATATCTCTTCAGAGACATCACTGTGAAGAAATGCATTCTTCACGTCGATATGATGGACTTCCCATCCCTTGGCTACCGCAATGGCAAGTGTTAATCGTATGGAATCCATCTTCGCTACTAGAGTGAAGGTCTCATCATAATCAATACCATGCATCTGCTGAAAGCCTTTGGTGACAATCCTGGATTTGTATCTGCTAATTTGTCCATCCGCTGTGCTCTTGGTCCTATAGACCTATATGCATCTAACAAGTTTCCTCCCAGAAGGAAGGGGAACCAGATCCCAAGTTTCGTTCTCGAGGAGGGAGTTGTACTCCTCCTGCATGGCGGATTCACAAAAGGGATTTCCAGTAGCCTTTTCATAAGACTGTGGATCTGAATATTGAACCAAGAAAATATGCATGGAGGGCAATGGTTCATTGGTAGTGAGTGCAACAGGAGGCTCCTCGAAATCAGATCGATTCCTCCTAGTATCGGTTGGATCACCAACGAGATCCCCTACATCATGAAGAGTAGTTTGTGCCCACTTGGGCCTTTGCTCTAGATCTGCAACTGCATCTGGATGCTCTGAATTTGCATCATCTGAGTCCTCTGAATCAAAACTCTCATATGAAGAAGAGTTAGCATGTGCATGTTCATCATCTTAAACAGGTGGAAGAGTGAAGGTGTCTACATGCGGCTGTTGAGGTACATGCGAGACACTTTCCTCGAATTGGACACTATGCTCAATGATGAGTCGATCCGAGGAAAGATCAATAAGACAATATCCCTTCACACCATTGGGGTATCCAAAAAAAATTCACTCAGTGCTCTGTGGATCAAGTGCCTTCCTCTTTTCAGAGGGAATCTTGGCCCATGCAAGTGAACCAAAAATGTGAAAGTGGGTCACTTCCGATTTGAGGTCGCTCCAAGCCTCATAGGGGGTCTTATCCTTGAAAGATCTATGGGGAGATCTGTTTTGGATGTATGTTTCATAGTTAAGTGCTTCGGCCCATAGTCTCTGTGGTAGTGATTTTTCATGCAGCATGCAAGATGCCATGTCCTTTAGAGATTGATTTTTTTTACACAACAACTTTGTTTTGTTGCAAAGTATAGGGAACTGTGTGCTGCAATTGAATCCCTACCTCATGGAAAAGATTATGGATCTCATGATTTACATAATCTCCCCCATTATCATTTTGGAGGACTTTTATCTTCTTTCCGGACTGTGTCTCAACCAGGCCTTTGAAATCTTTGAGGTGTTGAAAGATCGTAGATTTTTTCCTGAGAAAGTAGATCCATGTAAAACGTGAGAAATCGTCAACAAAAATGAGAACAATCCTCACTTTGTTGATCGATGGATGCGGAAAAGGACCCATGAGGTCACTATGGATCATATCTAAAGGTTCGGAGGCTCTCTGAGACTTTCCCTTGTCGATTTTCTCTTGAGGGTGTTTCCCGAGAACACATCCCTCACACACTCCCTTGGAGAAATGGATGTCTGGTAGACCATCAACCACTATTTGCTTGCTAATTTGTTGCATGTATATTAAATTCAAATGTCCAAACATTTCATGCCATATCCTACTACTTTCATCAACATGAGTAAGCAGTGAAGCAGAATCAGGTTCAATGAATTCAGAAAATGTATACAATCTAGACTGGTGATTTACCTCACTGGTAGCAACCCTGGAGTTGGTTTGCATGTCGTAGATGTCCACAAAATTTGGTGTGAATATAAATTTCTTTCTGGTGTCAAAATTCGTCATCTCATACATGGAGATAAGGTTGACAAAAATTTTGGGAACATGCAGCACATTCTCGAAGCTTCTGTTGGTGAGTTCAATCCTTCCTTTGTCGGTGACTTCGACAGAAGATTTGTCCCCCATCAAAATGGGAGGACCTTTGCATGCATCCAAAGAATAATATAATTCTTTTGAGGCATCCATGTGATGTGATGCTCCTGAATCTATGATCCAAGCATCGAGAGAGGAGTTGATGGCAATCAAGGCATGGCTAGAATTACCTTTCTTCGAATTCAGATCTTCTGGCTTCTTCTTCTTGGCACCCTCAGGGATTTGATCTGCAAGGTTGTTTTGCTGAAGTATTTGAGACATCATATCTATTTTGTTTTCCATGCATGCAGATTCTGAATGGAATCCTTTGTGACAGTACGTGCATTTCTCCCCTTTTCTTCCCTTTTCCCCTTTGGATCTGGAGGCATCGATGAAGGGTTTTGTGTACCCCTCCTTCTTCGGATGTGCATGAGATTTTCATTTATATTTATCTTTATATTTCTGATATTTGTGGTTGCCATCATGCACAGTGAGTGCATGTGCTCTTGGGCCTTTGATTGTGCCCATGTTGATGAGCCTGGTTTGCTCTTGTGTCAGGGATTTGATAAAGTCCTCAAGAGAAGGCATCTTCCAGGTGGCTCCAGAGGTGAATATGACAGTATGGAATGTGGATAAGAATACAGAGAATTCAAGACCAAGCTTGGACATAATGGTGAGAACTATTTGTTTCTCCTCCTTCAATTTATCAACCCCGCAAGCTTTGAGTTGTGACAGTAAATCCTTGAATTTTGTAAAGAAATCTTGGATATTATCGAATCTTTTTGGATCCAATGTGAGCAGCTCCACCTCTAGCATGTGTCCCCTCATATCATCATGTTTTCCAAAGATCCCTTCCAAGGTGGTGTTGTTGGGTATTTCTACCCTACGGACTAATAAGCTAGGGCTCTAAACTTATACGCAGAAAATGACCCTTAAGACTTAACTTTTGACCTTCTACCCGAATCTGAAACCTCTTTCTTCACATGCATACAAGCGAAGAATAAACCAACCTTTTTCCGGACGGCTGAAGTAGATACTCCGTTGAATTTCTTGTCCTTTTGCCGCTGCTGCTCCTTCCACAAAGCTTCCTGCAATCAAACAATACTATGCATGCATGCTACTGATCTATTATAGGGTTAGAGATAAAAACATAAAATCAAATATCACATATGAGATCCATGTATGCGGGACGGGAAAAGTATCTTTTTCATTAGCTTCAATACAAATCAACTTACAATGATTTCTAAGGTCGGTCACCGTTCCACGATTCTGATCCTGGGCTCTTCCTCTTCTTTTTCGTCCTCCAACTGCTGCTTCTTGAGTTCTCCTAGAGCTTGAGGCAAAGCTAAAGGGTTGGGACAAAACTGGCTTGGCAATTTGGCAGAGTTCCTTTACTATATTTTTTCCTCCTTTGACTAGTACCCCTACCCCTCCTTTTATAGGCTAGGAAGAGCTAGGGTTTTAGTCGAACTCT
>ML785594.1:383930-399781 GCA_009831015.1 Picea engelmannii | reverse complement strand
CATGCATGCTACTGATCTATTATAGGGTTAGAGATAAAAACATAAAATCAAATATCACATATGAGATCCATGTATGCGGGACGGGAAAAGTATCTTTTTCATTAGCTTCAATACAAATCAACTTACAATGATTTCTAAGGTCGATCAACGTTCCACGATTCTGATCATGGGCTCTTCCTCTTCTTTTTCGTCCTCCAACTGCTGCTTCTTGAGTTCTCCTAGAGCTTGAGGCAAAGCTAAAGGGTTGGGACAAAACTGGCTTGGCAATTTTGCAGAGTTCCTTTACTATATTTTTTCCTCCTTTAACTAGTACCCCTACCCCTCCTTTTATAGGCTAGGAAGAGCTAGGGTTTTAGTCGAACTCTCGGCCATGCATGGCGGAGAGTTTCAGTTAACTGACAAAAAGCCCCGAGTCTCGGCGGAAAATTCCCTGATTTTTTGCATTGTTAGGTACTCGCGGGCTGTTTTGGGTTAGCCCGCGGATACCCGCGTGCAGTAAGAAGACAGCAAGCGGATGCTCGCGCCCAGTGAGAAGTTAGGGCGCGGGTTGCTTGTTTTTAAGTGGTTTTTGAGGAATTACTCAGCAAGGCTTTGGCTAGGAAGAGGCATGAGTTGGCCTGATGCCAGGTAAACCTGTATGGTGCATTTTAGGGTTATAACAGGTGGTCCAGGCTTCATTGGGAGTCTTACAGGAATATATGTGAAAAAGGAGATCGGAGAAATAAGACTACAAATTGTTCCGAGTTCCTCATCCATGCGATTGAAATACTTGGATTTTTCTATGGATGATGTTGGTTTTGTATCTATATTAAAGGTTAACCTGTACAACCCTCTGGTTTGGAAATGTATGCTTATTTTTTCCTTCCATGCAAAATAGTCGTAAGGGGTAAGAATGAATTCTTTTTGGAAATCCATCTTTCCGTTGTCTTCAATCTTTTGTACCTGCAAAAAAAATTGGTGTATCTTTTTCTTAGCAGTCCGTTGGCTCTGATACCATGTAAATGTTTTGAAACAACACAAAATAGATCTAGCTAAACAATAATACACACATTTGCAGAGAGAAATGGAGAAAGAAAAAGAAGGAGAGAAAGAATGAAAGAATTCTCATTAACCGTTGTCAATAATGAATAATTTACACATGATATACTCTATATAACTCAATGAGTGTGCAATGGAGGAGAAACAATGAGCCATAGTGGTGGTCTAGAGTGATCTGGACACACACCAACAGTTACGGGAGTGAACTTCCACCTAGTCTAGTCTCTCAGGTAGTTACGGGAGTGAACTGCCACCTAGTTGAGTTAACTAGTCAACTAGTCTTCAGTTAAGTGACTGAATAGAGAGTAGTGAAGAGTTAACTCAGGGAATCAAGGGTAATGCGCCAGTCTAGTGATGATACCAAGGAAAGGTTGAATTAGCATGGTGATGATCCCAATGTTGCATGGTGACAAAACCAATGCAACATCTAAACTCAACTCAACTAATCACACTGAAGTGTCAAATGAAAGAGAATATTCTCCCCTAAAATATAGAAGATTGGATAATGACTAATTATGACTAATAAATGATGCAGGAGCATCTCTCCAGCTCAGAACACGCCAGTCATATTTCACGCATGGTGCACATTCAAGGGAGGAGAGGCGTCGCCCCTCTCATTTTTCCTCGAGAATCCAGGCATTTAATGAAGACAAGTTGGATGAGCGAATTGTGCCTTGGCACAAGCTGGAGATAAGGTCACCATTAATAGGCTGACGACAAAATGGATCTACATCCTATTTGGCATAGATTTCCATCATTGTAATTTTGCCTTTCGATAGGCATTAGGAATGGTGATTTGACACCACTAGTTTAGCTTGCGAGGGAAGCTCATTGAGCCCCTCTTGCATAAATCTTTGTATTTTTGCAAAGTAGAGGTGGGTTGTAGAGTTAATAGGTTGGCGGTAGGTTGGTTGTAGGTTGTATGGAGAGAAACACAGAGAGCCGAAACTCAGTTGCAGCTCGGACTCCACCATTGTAATTTGGCACTCCACCATTAATAGAAAATGACAGTTTTTCCTATTTTACATTTCTGTGTAATGGATGTTGCATTATGAATGTCATTTACATGTATGTGAATTGTAGATAAATGTTAAAATCGTCTACAAGGATAGATATACAATTTCCTATCCACGAGTGTGTTGAGTTACATCTGGTTCTCTAGGCTAAGTGCAAGGAGTGTGTGACAAAGGGAGGAAACTCTGTGAGCCTACACAAGGAGTGTGTTACTGAACTCATTGGAGTCAGAAGAGAAACTTCCAGGAGGGCATACCAAATTAATTCACAGGCTCAAGGAGAAATTTCAAGGCGTTTAAGTTCCTTGAAAAGAAAGATTGTGTGGGGAGAAGCACAACACAGAGTTACTGAACACTCTAGAATACTCTGTCGGGAGGCCATCAAGATAGTGTGAGCATACACAGGAGAAACAGGGTTGAAGGTGGTGGAGAATCTCATAATTGCTGAACATTCTGGTGAAGGAAGGATTTGCAAGAAGTGCGTCGAGAAAAGAAAGGAGATGCCTTAAACCTTTCCATAAGGCCAAGGGAGAAGTTGTTGAAGAACTGAGCCAAGCACAAGGAGTGCACCTAAGGTGTGCAAGTTTGCCTTACAAGCTCAGGAAGCAGAGCGAGAGACTGCCAGGGGGGCAAGAAGAATTCCACTGAAGGACGCAAAGGAGTTGGGAACCTTGGAGGTTTTCAAGCCGAGCAAAGTCACAGAAGGGAGTCTGTGCAGAAATCTGCAAGGAGTGCAGAAGAATTTCGAGAACAACCTAAGTCTCGAAAGGTGAATTTGTGCTAAGTGTGAAAAGGAGTCGAGGACTTGCTGAAGTCCTAAAGACAAATAAATCATCCATCGTCGAGGAGGAGACAGGTGGAAGAAGATCGAGAGGTTTAGGAGAAGGAACTTCAGAAAAGTTTGTCAGAAGAAAACAAAAGTCTTCGTGAAGAACAATTTCATTCTGGACCGTTGGATCTAGAGGGCACGTGGAAGAGATCCACATAGTTCAGGAAAAATCTGAAAGGAGAATACCCGAGAGAAGGACTCATGAAGCATGATCTTGTGAAATGATCACAGTCGTTGATCGTGAGGAGAATGAGGACCATAGATCAGGTCCCGAAGAGTTCCCCGATTAGGAATTCAGGGACAAAGGAGAAAGCAATTCGTGAAAGTCCTAAAGCACGAGAATGCAAAGAGAGTTGACCCGTGGTCGTAACCCGTGGTCACGTTAAGGAGGAATCCTAGCATGGGGATCTAGCAAAGAAGGCGTTGAGATCAAAGAATGCTAAGGAAGGGGTCAGTGGGTGCCACAAAACCTACGCCAGGAAAAAGGAGGACCTATGATAGAAGATTCGGGTTCCAGGGAGGCATATAAGGAGCCGCTCCGACTCAACACATTAAACGATCCTAGACTGGGAGGTCGAGTCAGCCCTTTGGAGGGTGAGGTTGATGTCAGAGTTGTATCAGAGCTTGATTTTTCCTATAGACAACAGGTGAAGGAAAGAGACAAAGGAGATAGTCTGATACCATCAAGAGTGGTATCAAAGCTAATACAAAATTGATTTATGTAAGCAGAGGGAGATAGAGTGTGATGCTATGTTGAAGTTGTTGCAAGGTGTGCAGTAAATGTTACACATCCAGGTGGACTGCAAGTGAAACAAGATGTTCGTTGGAAGCTATGAGCATGGTCAAGGGAAAGTTTTCATGTAGAAGAGAAAGGCAGAGATGGACAAGGAGCTCAGAGAAATCAGAGCCCAAATGGAGGAGCTAGCATTCAAGATGCAGTAGGAGGAAAATGTGTGCTATAAGTATGAGTGGCCTTTGAAAAGGACAACTAAGTGGTCTGTTCAGATATTGTTAGCTAGTAGGCAACAACAAAGGTTAAAGAGGTGGATGAGGCACGTTGAGGCCCTCAATCACAAGGGAAAGAAATCTGGAAAGGGTCTTGCAGGTTGTCAGGTGAGCAATGAGAGAGGATCAGTGGATCTCATAGAATGCATGGTGGGCGGAGGAGACATCCCAGATTTCCATATGGGAAAGGGAGAAGAGATGAGCTCAGTTGAGAGTTCATTGACAGATGAGGAGGCAGAAGAAAAATCTCACTCGGATGAAGATTCACGCGGGACTGTGAGTCATGTGAATGAAGATGATGAGAAGTTAAAGACTTTTGTCACAGAGGAGGAGGATCAGAGGGTTGTTCTGATCATTGGAGGAGTCGATATATTCCTACCAAGAGGCTGAGGAGAGGCTAGCACAGATGTTGCAGATGCGACAGGAAGACGACAAGCTGAGACTGTCATGGAGGAAGAGGAACAGATACTGACGGTTGTCCCAACAAAAGGAGAATGCCCAGTTGAGTTACTCACTCAGTGGGAATTGGAGTTAAAGGTGATATAGGATTGGTTGGGCAATGCAAAACCAGAAGGTGGTTGCCGAGGGATAACCATGTCAAAGGAGATACACCAGCACGAGTGGTAGTTGGTGGAAGATGGAACAGAATCAGTCGAGAAAATGGCAAGGGTTAATCTGTCAGTGGAGGTAGTTGAACGACAGTTCAGTATTGAGACTGCAGAAGTGGGAGATGCAACAGAATGGCAGGCCAAGGCCAAAAAATATGGAAAGGATGACTTGGGGAATCAATGTGATTTACCTCAAGGCAAGGGCGAAGTGCAGCAAGCTAGTCTGCAACAAAAGATCCAGCCGATGGAGCAGTTGGACGAGGTGATCGAGGAGATTAGGACATTGATGTTGAGGTCAGCAACAAGAGCGGTCAGCATGAGGAATTTGGATGAGAAGAAACTTTCATGAGCAACGAGGATGATGTAGGAGCAGAAGCAACGAAGCAGAGGAGCCGAGAGACAACTCCAAAGGAAAGTTTGGGATCCAGGAGGATTTCAACCATGCTGGAAAGCTCATGAGCAAGAGATCATGATTTTCATAGTTGTGGAGTATGATGCGGGATCATCACTCTACCTCAACACGCGCCAGTCAGATTTCACGCAGGGTGCGCATTCAAGGGAGGAGAGGTGTCGCCCTCTCATTTTGCCTCAAGAATCCAATGCGCGATCCAGGAATTTAATGAAGACAAGATGGATGAGCGAATTGTGCCTTCGCACAAGCTGGAGATAAGGTCACCATTAATAGGCTGACGACAAAATGGATTTGCATATGATTTGGAGCAAATTGCCATCATTGTAATTTGTCCTTTCGATAAGCATTAAGAATGGTGATTTGACACCACTAGTTTAGCTTGCGAGGGAAGCTCATTGAGCCCCTCTTGTATAAATCTTTGTATTGTTGCAAAGTAGAGGTGGGTTGCAAAGTTAGTAGGTTGGCGGTAGGTTGGTTGTAGGTTGTAGAGAGAGAAACACAAAGAGTCGAGACTCAATTGCAACTCAGACTCCACCATTGTAATTTGACATTCCACCATTAATAGAAAATGACAGTTTTTCCTATTTTACATTTATGTGTAATGGATGTTGTGTTATGAATTTCATTTACATGTATGTGAATTGTAGATGAATGTTAGAAATCGTTTGCAGGGATAGAGATACAATTTCCTATCCACGAGTGTGTTGAGTTACATCTGGTTCTCTAGGATAAGTGCAAGGAGTGTGTGATAGAGAGAGGAAACTCTGTGAGCTGATGCAAGGACTGTGTGCCTAAACTCAGTGGAGTCAGAAGAGAAACTGCCAGGAGGGCATACCAAATTAATTCACAGACTCAGAGAGAAATTTCAAGGCGGTTAAGTACCTTGAAAAGAAAGACTGTGTGGGGAGAATCACAACACAAAGTAACTGAACACTCTGGAATACTCTGCCAGGAGGGCATCGAGATATTGTGAGCATACACAAGAGCAACATGGTTTAAGGTGTTGGAGAATCTTAGAATTGTTGAACATTCTTGTGAAGGAAGGCTTTGCAAGAAGTGCGTCGAAAAAGGAAAGGAGATGCCTTAAACCTTTCCATAAGACAAAGGGAGAAGTCATCGAAGAACTGAGCCAAGCGCAAGGAGTGCGCCTAAGGTGTGAAATTTCACCTTACAAGATCAGGAAGTAGAGCGAGAGACTGTGATAGGGGCAAGAAGAAGTCCATTGAAGGACGCAAAGGAGTCGGGAACCTTGGAGGTTTTCAAGCCGAGCAAATTCATAGAAGGGAGTCTACACATAACTCTACAAGGAGTGCAGAAGAATTTCGAGGACAACCTAAGTCTCGAAAGGTGAATTTGCGCTAAGTGTGAAAAGGAGTCAAGGACTTGTAGAAGTCCTGAAGACAAAGAAATCATCCATCGTCAAGGAGGAGACAGGTGGTAGAATATCGAGAGGTTCAAGAGAAGGAACTTTGGAAAGTTTTGTTAGAAGCAAACAAAAGTCTTCACGAAGTCGCGAAGAACGATTTCAATCTAGACCGTTGGATCCAGAGGGCACATGGAAAAGATCCACATAATTCGGGAAAAGTCTAAAAGGAGAATACCTAAGAGAAGGACTCGTGAAGAACGATCTCACGAAGTGATCACATTCGTTGATCATGAGGAGAACGAGGACTGTAGATACGGTCCCAAAGAGTTCACCGATTCGGAAATTAGAGACAAAGGAGAAAGCAACTCGCGAAAGTCCCGAAGCGCGAGATCACGAAGAGAGTTGACCCATGGTCGTATCCTATGGTCACATTAAGGAGGAAGCCTAGAATGGGCAACTTACAGAGAAGGCGTTGAGATTGAAGAACGCTAAGGAAGGGTTCTGCGGGTGCCACCAAACCCACACCAACAAAAAGGAGGACCTATGATAGAATATTCAGGTTCAAGGGAGGAATCTAAGATGTCTCTATGACTCAACACATTGAACGATCCTAGACCGGGAGGTCAAGTCAGCTATTTGGAAGGTGAGGTTGACGTCAATAAACAAGGAAAAACCTTAGGAAAAAGAAATCCTAGGTGTGTGTGAAGTAACTCTAACAGATATATGTTTCATGGGAGGCAACATTGAACTAACCCACCATCCCCACCCCACCCCACTTCTCTTATTCTCACCATTCTGGGTTGAAGATACAGGCTTCATTTGTTTGTTTGTCTATGGAGGAGTTATGCAATCTCAAGACTTGATAATAATCTATAAATTCAAAACTTTCTACCAATGTTTGAGCTCTGATTACTAGCCCACTTAGTTGAGTGTCTCGGGGAT
Source organism: Picea engelmannii (assembly GCA_009831015.1). Classification (NCBI taxonomy): domain Eukaryota; kingdom Viridiplantae; phylum Streptophyta; class Pinopsida; order Pinales; family Pinaceae; genus Picea; species Picea engelmannii. Next base: position 392,568 of record ML785594.1, on the reverse strand, counting down.
ATGACTGGTAATACATATAGTGAATTATTACATTGGAATCCCTAATCACCGAGATCTACTTGATCTCTTTTTTCTTTAGAACCATCATCCCTTGCAACAATGCCAATATTTCTTCTTGATTATTGGTGGTCTTGCCTAATCTCCAAGGGAAAGAAATTTCTTGATTTCCCTTAAGATAAAGAATAATCCCCACCCCTATAAATTGAAAGTTAATATCAATCTATATTGCTATTTTATTTTCTCTAAAAAAAAAGGGAAAAAAGTAGGTTTGCACTACATGCCATATCATAACCTCTACAAGTTGTCATTATGTAATGGACTTCTTTTTATTTTACCGAATGACATGTATACACCTAATAATGCATTTCATATTTTTGAATGGCCCCAAGGTTCTTGTTACAATGTGTAATATCTTCACACCCAACAATATTTACAAATAACTTTAATATATGCCATGATTTAAACATATGGGCATTACACTCTTGGGATTATGCATGATTGAGTACTTAAATAGACATGTATTTAAGTAAAGAGGTATTTATTTTGTAAAAACAATTCTAAGATGCATATATTTTAGGCATGGAGTATTGTTAGTGAGAGATATTTTTGGTATTTTTGCATGAAGGGAGAAAGCTAAGTAACAAACATATTCACACTGGAACCAATCAACCATTACATTAGTAGGAGGTGCCACTCCTTTGTGGTTGCACCCATTAGCATAAGGATCATTATATATTGGAGTTTATATGTTTTTTTAGGTCATGTATCTCAATTAATGTGATATTATTTTTTTGTATAGAGAGGTATTTCTGTTGTAAAAACAATTCCAGGATGCACAAATTTTAGGCGTATCCAACTTAGTAAGGGGATTTTTTTAGCAAGGCACGTGAAATGGGTATTGTGGAGTACTTGCAGTAAGAGATTGTTTTGGTATTTTTGTATAAACGGAGGCCAACTAATAAGCATATTCACATTATAACCAATCAACCATTATGTTAGAGAAATGATTAAACAACTATTAATTTCTCATTGTATTCGGTTTTGTAAGATCTATTACTTATATGGAGGAGTGACATCCTAAAATTAAATTGATAAAAACATCAATTTTGTTTGAGAGAATTGTTGAAATTATTTTAGAGGATTAATTTACAAACATGTTTAGAGTATAAGGCATGTGTAAGGGTGTTGAAACTGCTAGGATATTTAGACACTTAGGAGTTAGTTAAGATCTACTTCGTCTAATGTGTCGTTAGGTAAAAGTGTGTTTCTTTAGTATGCATTTGTAGTTAGGAAATCCGATTGTCACGATATGTTCCCAACATAGAGTGATCCGATGGTTCATATTCTCCTCGATCTTAGGGCCATTGATCTGTGTCTTAATGCCTGATTGTAACATGATCTCTATTTAAAGAGCATGGAGGCTCATTTGCCGATGATCGATTGTGAGAAACTCTCATGTAAAATCTCTCTGTAATCTTTTTCTTTTGCATTAATAAACTACTCCAAGTGGTCACGTTGGCTGGGGCCGTGGATGTTTCACCGTAGGGGTTTTACCATGTCAAAACATCGGTGTGTTAATCTTTGATCTGGTTGTATGAGTGGTTACTAAAGGTGTTCATCCTCTGTTGGAATCCATGTGTTGTCGAACATGGTATCAGAGACAGTTTGAAGACCCGCTCCTGTTGTAGATCGAGATCGTCAATCCGAGTTTCTTCAACTCCATTTTATGTCATTTCCATACATTTATGGGCTGATAAGACTCTTCCATTGTGTCTAAAGCCCTCATTTCAGTCAGGAACACTTTTTGTTTCACTCGAAAAGGTTTTCGTTTGCCCAAGATACGACCATTTCAATCAGATCTAGAGGTATAAAGCTTGAATACGCGTTTTTTAAATTTTTGTAGAGTATTATTTTGGTTTTATATTATTTATTTTTGGGTTGCTACTATTTTAGATCTGCGTATTCTCTTTTCCCTTCTTCCTGTGCGATCTCGACAAATCAGAAACAGATAGGAAAATGTGCATCTTCCAAGTAAGCTAAACGAGATCTAACCCTTGCTGTCATCGAAAAGCGAATTTTTTTTCTTGTGTGAAAATAGTTTTTTTTAAGCACGATCTCCAAGGTCATCAACAACAAAAACAACAGGAACACCCCCAATCCTCTTGATAAATAATACAATATGTTTTGCTAGACCATTTGGTTAAAAGTTGCCTTATTAAGTAAGAGGTCTTGAGTTCAAGTCTCTTTTTTTGTTACTTTTTTTAAAGTGATCATCACTTCTCTTTATAAAAGTGGGTCACTTCATAAAACAACTTACACCACCACGTGGTCCTTTGGTTATTGTTTATGATTTTTTTTAAAAGGGCATAATTCTCACATCCGAAGTCCATTTTCAATGCCATTTTTATTAACCGCGTAATTTTTCAAGATCTTTCCATCCAGATCATCAATTTTAGTTTTTAAATCCATATTATCTGCATATTTAATATGGCTTCTACAAGTAATCTCTTGCTTACCAACACCAACTACTTTCAATGGAAATCCCATATGGATGATTTATTAAGAAGTAAAGGCTTTTACCAGATTACCTTGGGAAAGGAAGCAACACCCACTAGTGTTAATAAGAAAGTCAAATGGGATAATAGGAATGACGAAGAACGTGGATTAATCAAAATGTCCATCTCTCCTGATTTAAGGTTCCACCTTCAATCAATTGGTAAAGCCAAAGAAGCTTGGGAAAAGATTGAATCTGTGTTTGGTAAACACAATATTATTCGAGCACAACCGTTAGAAAATCAAGTATTGACTTTAAGTCCAAATGATTTTTCTTGCATTGAAGACTATCTATCTAAGTTTAAAACACTCATAACTTTATGTGAAGAATGTAAGATAAAGATAGAAGAAGATCGTTGCATCTATCTTATTCTTTCTAAGCTAGGTAGTGGATATTCTATGTTTGTATCTACCTTTTATGCCATGAAAGAGGCTCTAGGGACATCTTATAAAAAACCCAGTCTTGAGAACTTTTGTGATGCTTTGATTAGAGAGCAAGATAAGCTTGTACAACTTGGAGTGATCAGCACTGCAGGTACCCCCAACAAAGCTTCAGACGTTCATTAGAAAGAGAAACCCAAGAATCCTAAGAGGCAACATCCTCGCCACAACAACAAGCAATATAAGGGTCCCAAACCCACTCAGACAGCTTCCGCTTCTAATGGTAACAAAGGAGAAAAATATAAAAGTAAGAAGACTGATAGACATTGCAACTTTTTGTGATAAAGATGGTCATGATGAGTCCAAATGTTTCAAGAAGATGGCAGCTTTAGAAACAACAATGAAGAAGCACAACATCAATATTGATTCTACTTCTTCTTCTTCTTCTCATGGACATGCACTTTCTGCTTCTGGTTTCTCCTTCAATACAACTTCTACTTCTTCTTTTGATGAGTGGCTTATTGATTCTAGAGCATCTTATCAGATGGCTAAGGATGGAGACATATTTTCTGCTCTAAATGAATGCAACACAAAGAAAATATTTATTGGTGATGATAGATCTCTTAGTGTTGAAGGATATTGAATAGTTCAATTAGAAAATAGTCATTTCAATGATGTATTATGTGTTCCAAGTCTTTATTGTAACCTTCTTTCAGTATATCAAATCACTCATTCAGGTGAAGGTAAAACCATAGAGTTTTCATCTCACCAAGTTGTAATCAAGGATCTAAAAGATCCTAAGCATGTTCTTGCAACTGGAATTGTTGATGATATTACTAGGTTGTACAAGTTCAATAGCTTTGGGTCATCATCTTTTTCATCAGTTTTTGTTGCTCATAGCCATGACTTGAGAAAACTTTGGCATGAGAGGTTTGGTCATCTAAACTATCGCTCATTGCAAAAACTATGTAATCAATAGATGGTGACTGGTCTTCCTCTTGTTTCATGCAGAGATGGTGCTTGTGCCGGTTGTGTTCTTGGAAAACATCATCGAAACAATTTTGACAAACGTGCCTCTTGGCACGCCTCGGGCCCTTTGCAGCTTGTTTACAGTGATTTGTGTGTTCCACTTTCTTCTCCTTCTTTTTCTGGGTGCAAGTATTTCTTAACTTTCATTGATGACTTTTCCAGATGTACTTGGGTTTACTTCTTAAAACTTAAGAGCAAAGTTTTTGACAATTTTTTGGCCTACAAGGCCCTTGTAGAAAATCAATCTGGACATCAAATTCAAAAGCTAAGAACAAATAATGGAGGCGAATATGTGAAAAATTATTTTACAAGTTACTGCACTACATAGGGCATCCAAATGCAACACAATGTTCCATATACACCACAAAAAAATGGTGTTACTGAGAGAAAGAACCACACATTAAAAGAAATGGCTAATTGCATGATCCAATCTAAGGGATTAGGTCTAAAGTATTGGGCGAAAGCAATCAACTGTGCAAATTACATAGTAAATCACACTCCCACAAAGTATCTTAAAAATATAACACCGGAAGAAGCTTGGACTAAAATTAAACCAGATGTAAGTCACTTCCATGTATTTGGCAGTATAGCATGGGCTCACATTCCTGATGAGAAAAGGAAAGCATTACAGCCTAAAAGTGAGAAGTGTATATTTGTTGGTTATTCTGAAGATGTCAAAGATTATAGACTTCTTCAACCACATTGTAATGAAATTATTATTAGAAGAGATGTTAAATTTGGTGAAAATATCTTGGCTTGCGAGCCTAATTCAACGATTGTGCCTTCTTCGGCCTGTGAGCCATCTTTGGAGTTTGCGCATTCTTATGTTTTTATTCTGGTTTCTTCTTTAGATGATGACAGTGAAGATGAAAATCCACCTATACATGCTCACCTTCCTCCAGATGATTCCTTTGAATCTAAACCAGCACTAGCTCCACCGCTTCCTACATGGGTCCATTCAACATGAGAAGCAGTTGGTGATCCTTTAGGTCAATGTCAGACATGTTCACAGTTCTAGTGAGCCTCTTCTATTTTAGCTCAAGTTTTAGAGACTCGTGATCCAAAGACATTTGCAGAAGCTTCAGATCATCCAGATTGGGATACAACAATGAATGGAGAGTATCGTTCTTTAATGGCCAATGATACTTGGGATCTTGTACCTCTTCCAAAAGGAAGAAAACTTGTGAGATGTAAATGGGTCTACAGAAATAAGTATGCATCAGATGGAAGTGTTGAAAGACACAAAGCTCAGTTATTTGCCAAAGGATTTTCCCAAGTTGAAGGAATTGACTATAATGAAACCTTTGCCCCTGTAGCCAAAATGAATTCCATCCGCCTTGTTCTTGTCTTTGTTGCCTCACATAAATGGGAGGTCCATCAGATGGATGTTAAATCCGCCTTCTTGCACGAAGATTTGCAAGAAGAAATATACATGGAACAACCTCTTGGCTATGTCCATAATGACTCTAGCCTTGTTTGTCACCTTAAGAAATCTCTTTATGGTCTTAAGCAAGCTCCCCGAACTTGGTATGCCAAAATGGACAACTTTCTTATTGACACCGGATTCTCTAGATACCATTCTGATCCTAATGTTTATACCAAGAAAGTAGGAATCCATCTCATAATCCTTGTCCTTTATGTTGATGACCTTATCCTTACTGGTAGTGACTGAAAAATTTTCAACCATGTGAAAACCAACCTTAAGAAGAAATTTGAAATGACAGACTTAGGTTTTTTTCACTATTTCCTTGGCCTCCAAGTTTTGCAAACCAATGAAGGAATTTTTCTTTCTCAGTCTAAGTATGCTTGTGACCTTCTTCGTCGTTTTCACATGGATGATTGTAAACCAACCCCTTCTCCCTTCCAGTCTGGAGTCAAGCTTACTGCCACTTGTACTTCTCCCAAATTTGATGCCACCCTGTACTGTCAGTTACTTGGTAGCCTCTTATACTTGACTCATACACGTCGTGATCTTTCCTTTGTTGTTGCTCTTGTTGCCCGATATATGCAAACACCCCATGAAAGCCATTGGAAATCAGCTAAAAGGATACTCTGTTATGTCTGTGGTATAGTTCAGTTTGGGATACATTACAATTGAGGGGGGACTCCTTTATTGTTTAGTTTCACTGATTCAGATTGGGCTGACGACCCTGATGATTGGAAGTCTACTGCAGGTTATGTTTTCAGCCTTGGTTCAAGACCTGTCACTTGGGCCTATAAGAAACAACCAGCTATTGCACTTTCTTCAGTAGAAACAAAGTACTGAGCAACGGTAAATGCAAGTCAGGAAACCTTGTGGCTTCGACAGATCCTTTTAGAGTTTGGATTCCAGCAGCAACATCCGACTAGCCTTTGGTGCGACAATCAGAGTGTCATCAAGCTCACCAAAGACCCAGTTCAACATCAGTGCAAAAAGCACATCGAGCTACACATGCACTTCATCATAAAGCTCATTCACGATCAAGTTATTGAAGTGCTCTTTTTCCCTACAAAAGATCAAGCTACAAACATTTTCACAAAGTTTCTTACAGAAGCGAAGTTTTCCAAACTTCGATCTATGTTAGGAGTTCAGGAAGTTGTCATGAAGGTGGGATAGGCTCTAATGCCTCCTTCCTTCTCCTATTGTGTCACTATTGTAAATCCTTCAATCCTATCCCAAGTTGTTATTAAGGGGGGATGTTATGATATTTAGACACTTAAGAGTTAGTTAAGATCTAGTTGGTCTAATGTGTCGTTTGGTAAAAGTGTGTTTCTTTAGTATGCATTAGTATGCATTTGTAGTTAGGAAATTTGATAGTCATGATATGTTCCCGACATAGGGTTATTTGAAGGTTCATATTATCTTCTATCTTAACGACCATTGATCCGTGGCTTAACACATGATTGGTCCTTGATCTCTATTTAAAGAGCATGGAGGGTCATTTGCCGATGATCGATTGTGAGAAACTCTCTTGTAAAATCTCTTTGTAATCTTTTTCTTTTGCATTAATAAACTGCTCCAAATGGTTGCGTTGGTTAGGGACATGGATGTTTCCCCGTAGGGGTTTTACCACGTCAAAACATCGGTGTGTTGATCTTTGATCTGGTTGTGTGAGTGGTTACTAAAGGTGTTCGTCCTCTATTGGAATACCCGTGTTGTCGAACAAAAACTAAGATTTCAACGTGCACATTGAAGAAAACATTACATTGCAGCAAAAATACACAAATACTTAATATGTAAATGTGGAAAGGTTAACTAATTAAGTTCTTATTCCTTCTTCAAAAATATTTATACAATCAAGAGAAGGTTGGATCGGTTATACACATTCCAACTAATCATTCATGAGGTTCTCTTTATCATATGCATTATACTTTACTTTATTCATTCATTTACATCATTTACATTCATATCTTCACTTTATACTAACTCTAATGTCTAAATACATTTGTATGATGACTTTTAAAAGAGTCTAAAAGACCCTCCAACATCTCCCCCGACCTCAAGATCTTGCTTCGCCCCGAAGCAACTTTGCAACAATAATATTGGAGCATGCATATTTTCTTCATTTCACCCTTTTTTTTTTTTAAGGTTTGAACGATCCTCATTCGATGCCATTGTCACCTAATGAAGAAGATGCCAAAGTATTTGAGGTTTTAACATGGATTCAAGAAATGATGATATTAGAGAAACCAAAAAGATAAATGTAGAAATTTAATAAGTTTTTATTCCTTCTTTAAAAATATTTATATAAGTAAGAGATAGTTAGAATGATTGTACCTAATCCAAGTAATCATTCTTTTTTCAATACATTATATTTTACTTTATTCATATATTTACATGTATACATTCACTTTATATTAAGTTTAATGTTTTAATATATTTGTATGATGACTTTCATAAAGATGTAAAACACCTTTTACCATAAGGGTACTTGGAATCTTGTTATTACAATATTTATTTATTTTTGTATAAAGGGAGGGGAAAACATATTCACATTACAATAAAATCAATGAATCATTAAATTTTGTAAGATATATTACTTATATGAAAAATTACATCTTATAATAAATAAATTGATAAAAACATTTACATTAAAACAATTATTAAACAACTATTAATTTCTTATTGGATTCACCTTTGTAAGATATATTACTTAGATGAAGAGTTACATCTTATATTAAATTGATTAAAACATCGATATTCTATTCGTTTAGAGAGTATTTCTTTTTAGTCCCTGCCGAAGGCGCAGGGACTATAGCGATGAGTTCATCGTTGAACTCACATTAGTTTAGGTTGACTTTTTAATTTTTTTAAAAACTGTAATGTTTAACTTACCACATTTGTATTTATTTATTTTAAAAAATAAACATATACATATTTGTTAACATTTGATTGGTTTATAGATTTAAAGCGTTATTGCAGCCTTCGCTTATTCCAATGCATATTTGGAATGGTTTAATTAGTTTATAAAGCTTTTAATTCAAGTTTAGACCGTAAACTTCATTTTAATCACCTGAAATTATGGTTACGTCTTTTTGATTGTCATTCACTATCATTCAGTCATTCAGTACTATGCTTTGAACGCAGTCAACCTGCCAGTACTATGCTTTGAAGCCAGTGCGCTTTGAACCCAGTGCTACACAGTTCGTATGCAAGATCACCTACCCTACACGGATGGAATGGCTGTAAACATAA
>ML785594.1:359890-383830 GCA_009831015.1 Picea engelmannii | reverse complement strand
TTTTCTCCATCCTTATTAAATCTACATTTAATTGTATTGATGTTGTTTAACATGTGTTTCGCACTTACCTCGCCATCCTTATTACATCTGCAATTAAATTTATCTAACTCGGCAGGGACTTCGTTGCCATGCAACCCTTGTTTAGAGTATAACTATTTAAGAAAATATTTCCCTTTAAATATTTTTTTATTATCATCAATAAATTTAATTAAGATGAATTTAGGTCGTTTAATATTTTTATTAATTTATTATAAGATTTAATATTTTTTATAATTAAATTGTAATTTAAATTTTTTTAGATAGCTAAGTTTTGTTAGCAAATATCAAGGTAGGTTTTGAGATTGTATTAATAAAAATTAAATCAATAACACTTCATAATGCAATCTTTTCCTTGATTTGAAAATAATATATATATATATATATATATATATATATATATATAATCAAAATTTGTGATTTATATATATAATCAAAATTTGTGATTTAAGGAAAAATTTTAACTTTAAAATTTACTTAAATTGTATTATTAATCCCTGTCAAAGGTATAGAAGGACTATAACTTTGACATAGAATGACTATAACGATCGATAACTCATTGACTTTATATTAGTTTCTCGTTTGATTACAAATTTTTGCATATTTTTTAATGTTCAACATAAAGAACTAAAAACATTAATTTTTATACAATAAAAAAAACTATATATGTTATGATCTAATTGGATGATAGATTTGAGGTCTTATTGCCAGCTTCACTATTCCCAATGAATTGTATGTTGCTATATCCAAAGTTTTATCATGTACGGTACTTTTTTTATTTGTACTAATCATATTGAAATGTTTAGATATCCAAGGTTTATAGTGGTCGATAATTCCAAAGTTTATAACCTTGTTTTGTGATTTATTTTTTTATTTGTGCTACTATTATTATTATTCCATGCCGAAGGCATAGAGAAACTATAGTAATCGATAGTTACTCCTTTGTATTTGTATTGAAATGTATTGACACTTTTTTTGAGGTGCTTCATAGGCTTGACAACTTAAATGTTTACATGACGCAAGGTCCTGAAACAGGCTTGACAGCTTAAATGTTTGCATACCGCGAGGCCCTTAGACAACTTGACAACCTTAAATGTTTATCTAAATATGCTTCTCGAAGTACATTATTTCTCAAAATTTTCCATACAATGTTGCAGTGAATTTGGACAATATTGTTGTCCACCGCCAGTTGAATAGGCATTGTATGTTTCATACTTCTTCTAGCCTTGGAATGCAATTTCATCATCGTTGAAGCTACACACAATGTTTACTGGTTCGGTGAGTGCTTCTTCTTCACTGGTTCGTTGGTTGCTGCTTGTTGTTGTTGTTTGATTCACAATTTGACCTGCGCTTCTGCCTTTCATTGTTTCAAAGTAAGTTTCCATGCCATAGTTTCATTTTCTATTCCTCCTTTGTTGTTCAGTGTTTGTAGTTTGCAAGTAAGAATGTTTGTTTATTTCTACTGGCATGTTCGTCATATGTTTTTGGTTCCTTCTATGCTTCGGATGCAGTTTCGTAATTGTTGGAGATACATATGTTGTTTACTAGTTTGGTGGTTGTTGCTTGTTCGATGGTTCGTTGGTTCTTCGATTGTTGGTTGTGTTTGTTTGGCTCAAGTTTATGATTTGGGGCCATTAGGCTACAGTTGGGCATGTTCGTGCTTTCTCGCTGGTTTGGTGCTTTCTTTTTTCTTTTGTTTACTTCGGCTTTGCAAGGTTGGGGTCCTGGGTCAACAATTGGAACTGTTTTTTTTTTATATTATTATTATTTTTGGGGCACTTTACAGTGTTTAGCCCCTATACCCACGAGTGGACATGTGGTTGTGTTATTTGTCATGTCTGGCGAGGTCGAGATCTGTTCTGCTTTGAAATTTTACTGGTACTTCAGTGTTGACATGATAGAAAATAGTTGCATAAAAAATAGTTCGAGTAGTACATGTGCAATTGCAACATCCGTTGTTTTTTTTTTAAATAAAACATGTGCAAGCTGCACTTATAAACCATGTATGGTGGAATGTGCCCATATCACAATACATGTTCTTTATCCTCTACACAGACTGGTGTGACATCGAAACAATTTGTCTTGTACTTGAGATATGATATGTACAACAAAGACACTGCAAAATTATATTTCCATGTCTGGAAGCATATCTGGATAGTTTGCCATGAAAAAACAAAATCTTGTATTGTGGGCACAACAGTCTGTGTAGAGGATAAAGAACATGTATTTCCATGTCTGGAAGCATATCTGGATACTTTGCCACGGAAAACCAAAATCATTTAGCTATGGCCATGCAATTTCGTAATATTTTGTGGCTTGTAATATATTTTGGGCAGGGAAAAAAATTATATATTTACTGCCATGGATGGAGAAAAAGAAAGGTTCATGTTTCTGCCTATATTTTATTCTATTCATTGAGTCTCATTTACTGTATGTATATATTACTTGCTTTCCGGTGCATACAAGCTTCCATTCATGTTCATTGTATTTTGTGTGTTCCCACATTCAAACAAACAGAATAGCTGGAGAAAACGACGGAGTCTTGATTGAATCGGCGAAAGAGGAGATAGAAAGGTACATGCTTGTATTGTTATTTGATATTGCGTTGTTTTTTATTTCATTTATTGTCTGTATATGTGTTGACCTATTTTATTTTTTGTAGATGTTGTGTACCTTCCTACATAATAACTTATCTTCATTACATGTCTTCCTACATACTAACTTCCTACATACTAACTTCCTTCATGTCCGTTGTATTTTTCTTGCATTGATACATTTAAACAAACAAAATGGCTGGAGAGAACGATGGACTCTTTGGCACGAATGTAGATGAGGAGTTACAGAGGTGGATACATGTACTCTTATTTCATATTCCAGTGTTCAATATTTCATTTATTGTCTCTATATTTGTTGTGCTTGTTTTGTTGTTTTGCACCTTCTTTTTTTTTTGGTTGGTTTCTTACTGTATGTATATACTATGTATCTTTCTACTTATTCTCATGTGAATCGTATTTTGTTTGTTGTTACATTGAAATAAATAGAAATGTTTTTTTTTTCTTTTACATGTCTGTCTTCATACTAACTTTCCTTCATGTCCATTGTATATTCGACGTTGCTACCTTGGAAGAAAGAATTTGGTTGGACAGGAAGATGAATTGTTCTGTGCAACAACGGAGGGTTCTATGGTACAATATTTTAAAAGGTATACCAACTATTCTAGTAAATTAAATATACAAAGTGGGTGGGGGCATATGATATTAGACTATAAAACGATGACTTGGCAGCATTGGGCCTTTGTGCCCTCCCCATTTCTACTTTTTCCATTTTCTATTATCCCTTTTACTTTCTAGTTGCTCTACTTAGTGATGTTTTCGAAAATGTCTTGGTGCGCGGGTTGGCGGACTCATAGGTTCACATTTATGGTCACACTTCTACCTTATTCCATACTTACCCACTTTGTCGATTGCGGGTGTCGCGCTGGCAGGTTCAAGATTTCTCCCCTGGCTTCCGAGGGGCCCGCGATATACAAATTAGCCATCGTGCCCCGCCATCATGCCCTATTTACTATTACACATTTTTCCATTCAAAACATCAAAGGCATACAATTTGACCCTCGTGTCCTCATGTTTTCTAAGTATCCCTTGACACCCTATTTCGTATTCCATATCCTTCCACCCTGCATGTGACATTAAGAACTATTATGGACAGTATACAATTCATATGCTTGTTTAGTCCTTTTGATGTTCATCTGCACATGCTTGCATCAGAAAAAGTTGGACTAGTGACATGGTCGTGAGCATTCAGTCATCCCATACATTAGTAGACCGACAAGGCCAAAGGTAAAGATGCATACAATTTATTCCTAGTATGTTTACCAAACACATATTCTCGACTATTTATTCATCTATGGCATGGTGAATATGTTGATGTCATCTGGAATACATAGTTTGCAGTTCACAAGAAGTATCAACAAGTACAACAGAGACGTTGAAAATAACGCAGGTTCCGCAGACTAAGAGGCATGGTTGCAAAACTCTGGCTCCATAGTTCATCGAAGCTATGTGTCTACTTGTAGATTTATGCCAGTGAAAAAAAAATACAAAAAAATAAAGCACACTACCATTCGCTTTAGTTTACCCATTCAAAAATTGTCACCAGGTCTAGACATGTAACACCCAAAGTACTATCAATAGAGGGCTTGTAGAGCCGCCGAACTGGACAAGTGTTCATCGGGGACATAATGGTCGTCTATAGCACCTACTTGGACAAGGAAAACAAAACTATATCCATTGTGCGTGCTGACATCACAGATAAGGGTGCCATGATGACAGTCACACTGCCTATTCCTACACAACTTGTCCAGAAACATGCAGAAAAGATGTTGTTGGGTAATGGGATATCCATTACAAATTTTAATATATTTCCCAAAACAGTTTATGACCGTGGTGATTGTGATCGAATTATTTCGCTGAGCGAAACAAGTATTGTGGAAAAAATTCCCGTTGTTTGTTCAGAATATTGTTTCATCCCAGATGCAACTATCAGCCAGCTTGCACAAAGCAATGCTATTTACCCAATCGGAACCATTGGCGCAATTGTCACACTAGTGAGAAAACTTGGCTCGCAACACATTCTCCATATAAAATATGAAGAGTTGGACAACAACAAGGCAATGGTACCGTTCTCCATGTCCAGTTTTGTCCTTTACTTTCGCATGTGCATGTGTCTCGGGTAAGTTACACAAATATTGCACCGTTCCATGTTGCATCTACAATTGTTCGATACCTATTCAAATTTGTTTTTGTCAATGGAACAACAATTGCATAAAGGGCAGTTTCCACTTATGCTCTTCGAAAATATAACAAAGAAAAAGGATGTTCGAGAAATGATCTTTCACACAACCCAAGCAACATTTGTAACAAACTTGCGAGCAGGCATAGTACAGGATATGAAGAAACTAACTATCTCTACAACTGTTGTGCGTATACATCTACAGAATCATCCTCACTTTTCTTATACAAATAGCCTTCACCAAATTTTTGCGGCTTGTTTTATTTATTTATTTTTTTGAGGGGGGGGTGGTGAAGTTGTGTATTATATTGTTCAGTGTATTAATTCCTATGCTCGCGTTTCCAGGTTAAAGGTGTTTTGGTTGCAGTGAATGTGTACTCGACCCCCTTTGAGCCTGTATGTGTGAAATGCAACTCGCTTGCTTCTTCTTCCGCTTTGATAATTGATGATACAATTGATTGTCTGCGATGCAATGAAAAATTTCCATCTATATATGGACATTGCCTCAATTTTTCCATATGAACTGTGGGCAACACAACCGTGCATTGTACAATTAGGCAGCCTTTGTTACAAGATGTGCTTCCTACGTTAGAAGAATTGTTGTATGAAGCATACCTACAGAAAAAGGCAAGCAGTGTCTACATGTTGCGCGACTTTCAGATACACAACAAATTTACCTTAAATGAGGACAATGCAATATTGCATATCTGTTGAAGAAAAAAAAAACAAGGATTTTTTTTTTATCAAGCTTTGGAAGGAAACGAAAATATCTCATGTGTCTCTGTAATATTTCTTCAACACCCAGATGAATGTTCGTCGGACTCGAGTACTTGAGAATCTAATTACAAATGCAATCGATGTTGTTATTTTGATGTTTTCTTGCATCTCCCAGTAACAATTTTGCAGTGTGTCTCTGCAATATTTCTTCAACACCCAGATGAATGTTCGTCGTACTCGAGTACTTGAAAATCTAATTACAAATGCAATCAATGTTGTTATTTTGATGTTTTCTTGCGTCTCTCAGTGAGGATTTTGCATATTTGTTTATGTGTGAAAATAAAAGAAAAAAAACATGATGGGTGGTTGTTGCTTTGATGGAGGATCCTGGACGTTTTTTTGGTGCCCAAATTTGACAATTGTTTTTCAACTATTTAGCCTTGACAGGATTTCTGCAATTTTCTTTCGGGTGCTCGAATAAAATAAAAATTTGTCTCCAACTATACAGTTATGGTATGGTATCTGCATTTTCTTGATGCCCTAATTGAAAAAAAAAGGAACTCAGCATGGATTGAAACATCGGCTTGAGATATTCAGATCTCGCTACAGAGATTGCATGCGCATAAGATTGTTCAGTCAAAAAATGGGAAGCATGGCAACAAACCCCATATATCCCATGGCCGCGATTATTTTCTCGTGGGAACATATACCAGATGTAAGAGAAAACCAATTCCACGATGTGTTTTCTTTATATATCAAATTGTTTGATGCAAAGGTCGATGAGTGTTGCTCTATGGAACCTTGTGGGATCTTGCTTGCGGCCTGTTTGGAGTTTACTTGGTTCTTGGTTGTATCCTTCCTCTATCAATTTGTATATCGCGGAACTCCGAGTGTTGTTTGGAGGACAAAGAACAATAGAATTGCAATTTTTTAGCCAGCTAACCCGCAAGTCCGCCTATCAATTTGTATAGCGTTGTGACGCAAATGTAGTATGTGGCTTGTTTTAGCACTTTTCCTTGATCGATGAACTTGGTAAAATTAATCTCCTAGAATACTTTGAAATAAACAAATATATACTGTGTGAAGTCTAATGGTGCTATCATATTAACAAGAGGCCCTTAAAATTCAAATTGGTCATTGTTATACTTGCGGTGATAGAATTTAAAAAATCTTTGTTTTGTTTATTTCATTTTTTTTAAATAAGAAATTTAACATCCTTTAATAATTTTATGTAATTAAATTGTACAATATCAATATTTAATATTAATAATTTAGTATTTGAAAATAAATTTTTTAGATAATGTTAGATAGTTGATAGGGATGACCATCCGTAAACAATCACAATCTTGAGCCTACCATCCTTGGAGTCCATCTATCAATTTGTATATCGTGGAACTTCGAGTGTTGTTTGGAGGACACAGAACAATAGAAGTGCAATGTTGAGCCAACCATCCCACAAGTCTACCTGTCAATTTGTATATCGCGAAACTCTGGGTGTTATTTGTAGGACACGGAACAATAGAGGCCCAATTTTGAGCCTGACAGCCCGAGAAGCCGCGATCCAGAAAGTGGCTAAGTATGGAATGAGGGATCCATACATGCTCTATAAAATCTCATGCCCATACTTTATAAAATTACATATTTAGTATGTATTACTTGTTTCTCGAAAAAATTCTAGGTGCGGAAGTTGGCGGATACACGTGTTCAGATTTCCACTTACTTTTATATCACCAACCTGACCGACCGCTTCCCCGTTTCATATTGTACAAACTTTTTGGATCGCGAGTTTCCAAATATGCATGTTTTTCTTTTAAATAAGATATTTAACATCCTTTAATAATTTTATGTAATTAAATTGTACAATATCAATATTTAATATTAATAATTTAGTATTGAAAATAATGTTTTTAGATAATTTTAGATAGTTGATAGGGATCACCATCCGTAAACAATCGGAATCTTGAGCTCGCCATCCCTGGAGTCTGTCTGTCAATTTGTATATCGTGGAACTCCGAGTGTTGTTTGGAGTACATACAACAATATAAGTGCAATGTTGAGCCAGCCAGCCCGCAAGTCCGCCTGTCAATTTGTATATTGTGAAACTCTAGGTGCTATTTGTAGGACACAAAACAATAGAGGCCCAATTTTGAGCCCGCTAGCCCGAGAACCCACGATCCAAAAAGTGGATAAGTATGGAATGAGGGATCCATACATGCTCTATAAAATCTCATGTCCATACTTTATAAAAATACGTATTTAGTATGTATTACTCGTTTTTCAAAAAATTTCTAGGTGTGGAAGTTGGCGGATTCATCTCTTCAGATTTCACTTACTTTTATATCACCAGCCCGAATGACCTCTTCCCCGTTTCATATTGTACAAACTTTTTAGCTCGCGAGTTTCCGAATAGGCGGGTTACTGGATAGGAAGGTTCAACATTGCGTTTCCATTGTTCTGCCACCTGCAAACAACACCCAGACTTCCGCGATCTACAAATTAGCAAACAAATTGAAATAAAAGAATATATACTATGCAAAGTCTAATGGAACAATCATATGAATCAGAGGACAGTAAAATTCAAATTCGTCGTTGTTATACTCTCGGTGAAGCTAACAGTACAAAAACTTTACTTAAACATCCAAAAATTGATTTTCTTGTAACTTTTCGACGCTTCTCTTATATAAACAGATCCTGGAAATTATAAAAACCGCTCGCTGTATCTATTCCTTGATTGAAGAACCTGTTAACATGTTTAATGCACTTCATAGTTATTGTTAAGACCATCAATGGTGCTTTCTTACAACAATTCTCGCTTCCGAAAATTGCCATCCGCTTTCTCTAATGCCCTCTACTTTCCCTTTCTTTACTTACTCGTTTTTCGAAAAATGTCTAGGTGTGGGATTTGGTGCATTCACGTCTTTAGATTTCCATTGTTACTTTTATATGACCAGCCCGACTGACCGCTTCCCCGTTTCATATTTAACAAACTTTTTGAATCACGGGTCCCCGCATAGGTGGGTTCAACATTGCATTTCCATTGTTTCGTTGCCTGCAAATAGCACTCGAACTTCCGCGATTCACAAATTAGCAAACAAATTCCCCTTCATCTCATATGCTTTTGCATTTTGTTTACTTAGTCTTTTTTCCGAATGTCTCATGCTTTTATGGCACCCGAAGTTCCACAATATACAAATTTCCCTCTCGACATTACGCTTCCACTGTTCCCCTACACACAAACAACACCCGAAATTCTGTGATACACAAATTGATGGACGAAATCTGTCACTGAGATACAATTTGACCATCAACCCCTCACATCTCCTGGGTATATATTGTGACCCTTTTTTTGTAACCCGCCCGACCACTTTCCATACTTGGGCATTTCTTGGAATCTGCTTCGCGGGTTGGCGGGTGGAAGAAATGTACAATACTTGATCGCTCTTCACCATCACTGCTACCTTCGTACTTCTTTCCAGATATGCAATTATTAAGCTTTAATGCTAGTAGTTCATCGTGCAGGAACCGTTAATATTGTCATTAATGTCTGGAAGGTCGAAGAAGATTTGTCATTACTACGAATTCAACCAAGATTTGCAGAGAAGAGTGTTATCCTTTCCAAGTATTCATTTCAAACATGATGCATTCTCTTTCATGCGCCGGCTGGTTGACGCCTTTAAGAAATCTCTAATTCAAAATCTCTCTTCATCATCACCGCCACCTTTGCACTTTTTTCTAAATTTGCAATTAGTGAGCTTTAATGGTAACAACTCATTACGCACGAACCCTGGAGATTACCATTGATCAATGAAAGGATCGAGGATATCTTCCATTGATACGCATTAAACCAGGATTTGCGGAGGGTTATATTATTCCTCCCCAATTTTCATTTCAAACATCGTCTGGAGAAAACGGAAATTCTCATTAACTTGTGGCAGCAGTTCTGTCCAGATACAGTAAACACCTTCGGGCATGATGGCCAAAGGTTCTAGTATTCCAGGACATATTATTACTACTCATCTCCCTCCGCCCAGTAGCAAAAAAGGAGATGGTACCTTGGTACATTGAGAGATATATTTCAAGCCAAATAATTCCAAGGCAACCCTGTCTGCTCAGAGAACTTGCCCAGTTGCATTGATGGCTGGCGTAGAGGTTGATGCCATGGATTTCGAGCCAGAAGAAGATGATCTAGTGGGCGATGATACGACAATGGATGATGGAAATGCAGAGATTGTTCCCACTCCTGGCCCAAATTGAAATCAACCATAACAGGTGAAACTTCTCGGCTCAGTGATGGCGGTCTTGACAACACCAAAAGAAGGAGTTTCAGAAAAGAAATCGGTGCTGAACGCAATAGCCGCTTTGCAACTCGAAAGTAGGAATTCTAGAGGCCCAAATTATTCCATTCTAGGTGGAAGACTTTCACTGTAAGGAAATGATATTTTGATGCTCCGAGAGATATATTTTAAGCCAAAAAACTATTCAATTGCGGGACTATTGTCCTATTCTCTAGATATATAATTAACATCTTAAGGAATGAGGACCAAAACTCCCACTGGTGCAAGGCATATTTCTACTATTCATCTCCTTCCACCCAAAATGGACTAATTTGGGCCTCTGGAATTGCATGTGCAACCTGCGTCCCTGAAGTTTTCGACTGTGGAGAGGTGGTTTCTTGGTGTGTCCTAATAGTTAAGCGATATTCCATTTGACCTGCAACATTTTTAGTCTTCTTCCTCACGAGAAGCTTCTGAGAACTATCAATTTTACCACAGAATGATCCATCAAGGAGAAAATTGCAAGGATTTCCTAAAGAAAAAGTCATGGTAACTATTTTTGTATGCATGTTGAAGAGAATCTCGATGGCTCCTGCATGTTGCGGATCCCATGCTTGTGTTTGTGGTAGATACGTTCAATGTTTTGGCCCAAAGAACTGGGTCCAATTTCTAAGGATAGATGTACAGTTCTCATTGTGTTTTTTTTTTTTTTTAAATGGATCTGCTATTAAACAAATTTGCCTTAGAGTCTTGGTTGTTGCTTCTTTTCTGGATTTAATGCCTCTTCTTATTGGCATGGTTCGGTAGTCTCATAGTTCTTTGATATTGTATTTGCTTAGGTAATTTGTTCTAAAATGGAGCATCTAACAATTATATGACAATGTACTGTGTCGACCCATCATGCTTTTATGCAAACAAAAAATGAATTACACACAGTTTCAATCCAACGTTCAATTCTATTCGTAATGCAGATAGAACATAGCAATACCAAATCACAATGTTGCAGCAAGATCGTCATTCTTGTTTCTAGACATGCAATTATTAAGCTTTAATGCTAACAACCCATAATGCAAGAAGTTTAATACTTGAGTTAATATGTTACATTCATGGAAGAATGTATCAAGAACACACTTACACCCACAAGTTGCAATAAAATTTAATCTTCAACAAAGCATTTGCTGACAATTACTAGAAAATGATGGTTTTGCAACAATGGGGCTTGTTTGAAACCAATTCGCGCTTACGAAAATTGCCCTCCGCCTTTCTATTTTCCCACTCTTTTATCCCCTGTAGTTTCTCTTTCTGGTTACTTAATCATTTTTTTCCGAAAATGCCTTGCTGCACGGGTTGGCGGATTCACGTGTTTCGACCAAGCACTTCCCCTTTGTCTAAATTGCACTTTCCATTGTTCTGTGACCTGCAAATAACACTTCGGCTTCTACAATATGCATATTTACTTTTGGAATCCCACATCATCCCCTCCTCCATGTTACACATTTTGCACCAAAATGTTCCGATATATACAATTTGACACTCGGGGCCTTACGACTCCTCGGGAATCCATCACCTGATTTTGAAGCCCGTCCGACCGCTTCCCACACTTGACAATTTCTTGATATCTCTTTGGTGGATCGTCGAGTTCGCGGATTCAGGAAATTTCAAATTTCTAGATGTTGTTTCCTGTGCCTGCTACCTTCAGATTTCTTTCCAAGTATATGCAATATGTATACAACTTATCCAGCAACACATAGAAAAGATCTTGCCAGGAAATGGAATATCTATTGCAGATTTGAATATATTGGACCTTCTTTTCCCTCTTCTATACTTGACCAAATTGTTGTTTTATTTTCCCCTCTACTCTCTCTTTCTCTTTACTTAGTCCTTTTTCTGAAAATGCGACTCCAACCAACCAATAGCCATTCGATGCTTAAGCACTTTTCAGATCACAAATTCTCGGACACTTGGGTTCTATATTGAACTTCCATTGTTCCATCGCCTGCAAATAGCACCCGCACCTTTTCCACGTGTTTCAAAATAGGTTGACAACGGTTACCTCATGTATAGATCCCTCATTCCATACTTAGCAAATTTTTGGATCGTGGGTTCTCGGGTTGGTGGGCTCAAAATTGAGCCTATATTGTTTAGTGTCCTACAAGTAGCACCGATAGTTCCGCGATATACAAATTGACAGGTGGACTTGCGGGCTGGATGGCTCAACATTGCACTTATATTGTTCTGTGTTCTCCAAATAGCACTCGGAGATCTGCGATATACAAATTGACATACGAACTCCAGGGCTGGCGGGCTCAAGATTGTGATTTTTTACGGATGGAAAAGTGCTAAAACAAGATACATATTACATTTGTGTCATAGAGGTTATATTAAAGGACAAATCATGTCCTCTATAGTTTTGTGTCCTACAAACAACACCCATAGTTCCGTGCTATACAAATTGACATACGGACTTGCGGGCTAGCTAGCTAAAAAATTGCATTTCTATTGTTCCGTGTCTTGCAAACAACACTTGGAGTTCCACGATATAAAAATTGACAGACGAAACATACAACCAAGAACCAAGTAAACTCGCAGATCGTATTCCTAGTCGTTGTTTTCTGTTCCCGCCACCTTCGCACTTCTTTCCAAGTATATATCTTGGCAGGAAATAGGATATCTATTACAGATGTGAATATATTAGCCCTTTTTTTCCGTCTTCTATGCTTAGCCAAATATCCATTTCTCTTTTCCTTGAACTTTATCTTCCTCGTCACTTATTCGTTTGTTCAAAAATGTCTAGTTGCGTGGGTAGGCGGACTTCCAGGTTCACGTTTGCACTCGTGCTCTTATATCGCGACATCGACCAACCGCCTCCCCATTCCATACCCAGTCACTTCTCTGACCGTGGATTTCCAGTAGGCGGGCTCTAAATTGGACTTCTATTGTTCCATGACCTGGGAACGATACCATGACTTTCGTGATATACAAATTTACAACCGGACTCAAATCATACCGTCTTTCGTATTACAATCTACCTATCATTCCCTCTTCCATGGTACACATTTTGCACTGAAAACTTCTAAGACATACAATTCAATTGTCGGGTCCTCACGTCTTCTGTGGAAATATTGTCACCCCATTTTGAGCCCGTATGTCTACTTTCCATACTTCGCCATTTCTTCGAATTTTTTTCGCGGATCGTTGGGTTGGCAGGTTCAAGAAATATCCAATTCCTAATCGATGTTTCCAGCGCCCATGCCCTTTTGCAATTAGAAATTACCAATTATATACAAGATCTTATTTCTAAGTATGCAATTCACTAGCGTTAATGCTAAACCAGGATTTGAGGAAATCTCCCATTAATACGCATACAACCAATTTTTTTGGATGGTTATAGTATCCCTTCCGACTATTAATTTCAAACATCATGGAATGTCATGTGCACGTCGTTGGGTTGGTCTGTTCACGAAATATTCAATCCTTGATTCTGAAAATGAGTCCGACCGACCATTTTCCTATTCCATACTTAGCCACTTTCCCGAAATTTTGCAAATATACAAACCGACCGCTGAACTGCCCCATCATGCTCTCTTTCTTTTTACACGTTTTGCAATCAAAAAATATGATATATAAAATTTGACCATGGATACTCGCCTCTCTTGAGTATCCCCCATAACCCTATTTTGAATCTCGTCCGACTGCTTTTCATAACTTGCCATTCGTTCCTTTCTCTCCCTCGTCTCCGTGACCTTCGCACTTGTCTATAATAATTTTTTTTTATATATATATATAGTACATTTTGCACTGAAAACTTCTGAGACATACAATTTGACTATCGGGTCCTCACGTATCCTGTGGAACTATTGTCACCCCATTTTGAAGTGCATCCATCCGCTTTCCATACTTTGCCATTTCTTTGAATTTCTTTCGTTGATCGTCGGGTTGGCAGGTTCAAGAAATATCCAATTCCTAATCGTTGTTTCCTGTGCACGCGCCCTTTTGCAATTAACAATTACCAATTACATATAAGATCTTATTTCTAAGTATGCAATTAGAAAGCATTAATGCTAAACCAAGATTGAGGAAATCTCTCATTAATACGCACAAAACCAAAATTTCTGGATGGTTATATTATCCCTTCCGAGTGTTAATTTCAAACATCATGGAATGTCAATTGCGCGTTGTCGGGTTGGTGAGTTCATGAAATCTTCAATCTTCGATTCCGAAAACAAGTCCGATCAACTGTTTCCCTATTTCATACTTAGCCACTTTCCCAGAATTCCGCAAATATACAAACCGACCGTTGAACTGCCCCATCATGCTCTCTTCCGTTTTACACGTTTTGCAGTAAAAAATTTTGATACATAAAATTTGACCGTGGGACACTCGCATCTCTTGAGTATCTCACGTAACCCTATTTTGAATCTCGTTTGACCGTTTTTCAGACCTTGCCATTCGTTCCTTACTCTCCCCCATCTCTGTGACCTTCACACTTGTCTATAATAAAAAAAATGTTTTAATATATATATATATATATATATATATATATATATATATATATATATATCTTGTTTCTAAATATGCAATTAGTGACATTTAATTCTAATTGTTCATCATGCAGGAACCATATATATCGTCATTGATGGGCAAAAGGCTCGAGGATATCTCCTATTAATACGCATTAAACCAAGATTTGCGAAGGGTTATATTATCCCTTCCGAGTGTTGATTTCAAAATCATGAAATGTCGTTTGCACGTCGTCGACTTGGCACGTTCACGAAACCTCCAATCCTTAATTGCTCTTCACCGTACCACCTTCGCACTTCTAAATATGCAATAAGTAAGCTTTACTGCTAACAGTTCATCATGCACCACTATACAGATTGTCATTAATCACTGAAAGGCTCGAGAAGCTTTCCCATTCATAAGCATTTAAACAAGATTTTGCGGAGAGTTATATTATCGGCTCCAACTGTTCATTTCAACCATTGTCTGGAGTAAACCAACGTTCTCATAAACCTATGGCATTAGCTTGAAAACAATTCTGTGGAGATACAGTGAACATCTTCGGGCGCGAGGACCAGAACTTCCAGTGGTCCAGGGCATATTCTTATTACTCAACCCCTGACGCCCAGAACGAAGTAATTTGGACCTCTAGTATTTCTCGCGCAGGCTGTGTCCCTGAAGTTTTTGACTGTAAGGAGCTGGTCTCTTGGTGCACTGATAAATTTATTTCAGAAAAAATAATTATTCCATTGCGGGACTGCTCTTTTGTTTCTTTGTCACCTCGGGTCTTCTGCCATATGTTAAGATTGACAGAGCCAACATTGACGTTCAAAGGAGAAGATTTCAAACAATTCCTAGCAACGCATAATAACGGGTTGGACCTCTTGCCCCATTTATTGGAAGACCTGATTGTAGTTCTTGAAGATATCACAAGCTTGCAGGTTAGTTCATTTACAAATCAATTCTACAAAATTGCCTGGCTGTTTACAAGAATAACGAGACAGGAGTCCACAACAACTATTTCCCAAATGGCTCTTTATATTTTGTATTTCACAGTCAAGGAACAAGCCATTTTTTATTGGGACAAGTTAATTTCCCATGAAATCTGTTCCCAATTGTCAAGCTTCAAAAGAGAAAAGAAATTTTATATGTCATCCTACTTAGTTTTTGCGATAACACATTGCTGCGAGTTTCCAGAACTGTCTTTGTCCAAGAATGTCAACTGGGAATTCGACCTAGTAACGCTTTGGTACCAGGCCTTGTGGAAGCACAAGACCCGATCCAGGTGGATATCGGTGGCCACCCACCTTTTCGAGCTGGCTCAAAATAGTTTTCTGGCAATTTTGGTAATTTACTATTTTTCGCAGTTTTTAACTTCTCGGGCCATTTTGAGGGCCTAAATGAAGGTTTTTTGGGATCAAGCTTCTTAATGATAGCCAAAGGCTCTAGTTGGTCCCCCTAAATGAATCTCCTCAACGATACCTTTCCAATGAGCTATTGTGCACCCCAAACAGAGATCGTATGCCAATGTTACGCCCTCGGGATGTTGATACACCAAACTACCCAAAATAAGGTCCACAAAACTGTCATATTTTCATCTTCCGGGGTTAGGGTTTTGGATTTTATTTATGATAAAAAGGACTTTGGAGCCTCATTGTAAAGATCATATTCTTGCGAGTATGAGTAGCTGTCACATCTCTTCTCAGAGATAAGCTGCCACCATTCTAGCGAGTCTTTCACTCTGTATTTTTACAATCTTTGTACACTTTCGCTCATTAATAGAAATTGTATTACTGTATCTATGTGTTTACGGTTGCATCTTTGATACGTTTATGTTATATTTTTGGATATCCGAGATATCTCTGTATATTTTTTTATTATATCTCCGCTCTATTTCGTGCCGAAAATAATCTGGATCAATGGTATCAGAGCAGGCTGCTCTTGATCGTTTTTCAGTGCATGTCCTCGACAAGGTCTGAGTATAGAAAGTTGGGTCTCGAGCTTGTCTCTCTTGAGTAAAATCGCTCTGGCACACCCAAGAAACCCTCAATGGCAGAAGAAAAGAAAAATGACGGAGCAGACGATTCTATCAATTTGTTACTTGAGAAAGCTCTCACATGACAGAGGGACAAAATGATGGAGAACTTTTCCCACATCCTTCAACATCTGCCGATAGCAACAAGTGCATCTTCATGAAACAACCACTTTAGAAGCACCTCTCCTTTCAAGGTACAGGTTAATTTTTATATTCTCATATTTGAATGTCAGATAGATGCAGATGCCCTAGACAAATGGTTAAATTTGTTAGAAGATTATTTCTCTATTCATAATTTTTCTGATCAGGAAAAGATCACCTTCGCACTCCTTAAAGCTCTCCCCCATGTCAAACATTGGTGGGAAACTTACTGGGAGCAAAGTTACACAGAGGAGTCTGGAATATATGGGGTCGAGCCCACATGGGATTTTTGTGTGGATGCGATAAATGAACAGTATTACCTTGTTGGCAATTATGAGGACCAGTACATGAGATGGACCACACTACGATAAGAGAGGGGCCAAGCAGTTCCGGAGTTCACCAATACCTTCCATACCTTGCGCACCAAGCTGGGTATCAAAGACTCTGAACGACATTTGGTTCTGAAATACCGTGGGGCTCTACACAGATACATCCAAACTGAAATGGATTTTATGGACATCTCATCACTCGGTGTTGCTTATCGATATGCTGTTAAAATCGAGCAAAAATTTAAGCACCAGAACAAACAAGAGTTTGGGTTTGAAATCTGCAACAACCAAAGTATGATAAAGACAACCCTAATAAACAATCTCCTGAAAAATAGTCCAAGCCACAGTAAAAGAAGGGTCGCGGGAAGACAAAGAAGGACATCGGAAAATGGTGCGATTTCCACAAAATCCCCTGGCACAACACCAAGGAATGTCGCTCAAAACAGTCATTGGTGGCCGAGATCAAAGATAAGGAGCTGAACCCTGATTCTGAAAATACTGGGAAAAAACAGATCATCAATGCAGACCCCACTACTATTGTCATGACCGTGACAATTCAACCAGAAGAATCAACAGATCCTGAAGAGGGGGAGCATATTTTTCATTCACAAATGTGGGTGAAGGGGACCTTGCTGCATTTTATTGTTGATAGCGAAAGCTAGAAGAATCTCATCTCAGTAGAGGTCGTAAAATAGTTGGGATTGTCGACAACACCACACTTGCATCCATACAACATCGGGTGGCTTCGCGAGGGACGAGATCTCTGTGTCAACCAAAAGTGTGGATTGTCATATGACATCCGACCCTTCAAGGATGAGGTATTATGTGATGTTGCCCCATTGGATGTCTGTGATGTTCTCTTGGGCTAACCATATATGTGGAAGCACCATGCTGTTTATGAGTCTCGACCCCACAGTGTCATTGTTTCTCTGGGGGGTCAACTCTACAAAATACCAGAGGTAGTTCCGACTACTATTCCACCTAAACAATGTCGCAAGGTAGCATCTCATACTGCAAAATTCAACTTCTTCACAATCTGTTCAGAAGGTGAACAAAAGGATACTGCAACCACTACAGCCTTGACCCAGGCACCTTCCATCCAACAGAAGTAGGTCGAAAAGATTGCAACAAAGTGTAAAGATTCCTTTTGCACACAAGAATCTCATGTAGCCAGACTGGTTAAAAAGGTCCAACCCTTCCAACCACATGTTTGTGATAACTTTCAACAAGTTAAGCAACACAACTTCTCCAACAAGGCAAGCAACTCAATAAGATGCAGATTCAACAAACGCTTTTCCCTCTCCCCCGGGAACTCAATGCAATGGAGACCATTGCTTCTTAAGGAGGGAGGATTGATCTAGGTGGATATCGATGGCCACCCACCTTTTCCAACTGGCTCAAAACAATTTTCTGTCAATTTTGGTAATTTGCTATTTTTAGCAAGTTTTAACTTCTCGAGCCATTTTGAGGGCCTAAATGAAGGTTTTTTGGGATCGAGCTTCTCAATTATAGCCATAGGCTCTGATTGAGCCCCCTAAATGAATCTCCTCGATGATACCTTTCCAACGAGCTATCGTGTGCCCCAAACAGAGATTGTATGTCAAAGTTACGCCCCTGAAAAGTTGATACACCAAACTACCCAAAACAGGGTCCACAAAACTGTCGGCTTTTCATCTTCCAGGGATAGGGTTTTGGATTTTATTTATGATAAAAAGGCATTTGGAGCCTCATTGTAAAGATCATCTTCTTGCGAATGCGAGTAGCCGTCACATCTCTTCTCAGAGATAAGCTACCATCATTCTAGCGAGTCTTTCACTCTGTATTTTTACAGTCTTTGTACATTTTCGCTCATTAATAGAAATTGTATTACTGTATCTCTATGCTTACGGTTTCATCTCTAATACATTTATGTTATATTGTTGGATATTCAAGATATCTCTGTATATTTCTTTATTGTATCTCTGCTCTCATTTCGTGCCGAAAATAATCCGGATCAAGGCCTCCCATTGTTTTCATGAGTTTTTTAATGGCTTTGTGTCTGTTTTCAAAGTTTTGTTGTTAGGATAAGATGCTCCCCGCATATCTGAACATGTAACCAGTTTTTTGGACAGGAAGGGGACACTTGAACATTTGGATAATTACACTGTGATAAGGATTTTTGGCTTTAGGGAAAAACCTGCTCTCCTTCTATGTCACATGACAGACAAAATGATTGTTACAGAAGTAGCACGACAATACAACTATTGGTTGCATCTATTCCAAGAGAAGAGAAAAAAATAGTTCATTCCTCTGCCTTGGAAAGTCGAGGACTTCGTGTTGAAGAACGTCAACAAAATTGACGAGTTCTCAGCGCGTTCTAGCAACTTGAACTTGAGATATGTTGAAAGCCTAAGAGGGTTTGACCCCGATACAATTTTTCTACAACATTTACAAACACTTGGCTTCGACAATTGTTTTTTCAAAAAACACCTGACCAAAAATAGAGACACTGGCAACAACGCTCTTGCTTCTGATGTCGGTGACCTAGACACACTGCAAAGCAACACTAAATTGTACATGCAACAGGGAAAAGGCCCCAGTGACAAGAGTGTTCAATCGACGAATAACACACCCAAAAGTACGACATCCCAGAGCATCGCTCCAATGGCCCACCAAAACAACAAAGCAACTCAGAGTTTTTCAAACAGAGGAGGAGATAACGACCCTCCTCACTCTAAAATTGATAGTTCTCACAAGCTTCTAGTAGACAAGAAAAGAAAAAAAAATGTGGGACAAGTGGAAGAGCCTGAAATTCAGAGTGAGAACTTGGAACTTGAGCCTGATTTGGATAGCGTACTCTGTTACCTTGATCAGCCCGGAGACGCCATCCAGCATAGTCGTCCAATGGACATATCTGATACCAAAATTTTTACGAAGATGAATCCTTCGTGTTCCAGAGCATTGTTTTTTATAGCCAGTCCAAAAAATTGATTACCTGTCCAACCATACAAGAAAGTAAGACCAGCCATACCACGCGTTTCAATTGGGTAAATTAAGTACATAAAGGTGGCATATCCAGATGATATAGAGTCTGAACGTAACCAATAAGTTTCAATAAAAGAATAGGCGAGTTTCGTTTCTTTTGAAAAGAATCCCGCTGGTTATTGCTTCTACCATACCGCCATTGATTCAACCAACCTGTTTCATTTATTCTCTCGGTGAAAAAAAATGTAAAAAATAAGAAAGGAAAATCTCGTTCAGAGGTTAGCCTTGCGAACATGCGACCGTCCCAAATCTGTCAACTTCACATAGCGATTGGAGATGCACTTCATGATTCCATTCGAGGAATTGAGGCCAAGAATGCCAGACTGAAGGAATGGGTCAAGGAATTGGAAGAGGCTTTGATTCTTATGCCATTGCTTGCCAATCCTTTGGTAATAGCCATGCCTGCCACCCCTGCAGCCAAGTTAAAAGGATCCTCCAGCCTCCTCGCATCTTGTAGAGGATATGTGGAGAATAATATCAAGAAAAAAATGGAACTGGTTATTGAGGCGTGGGAAACATCACAAACCATCACTTCCCTTGGAACCGGGGCACATAGTTTGCTCGAATATTTGCAGGTGGAGTTAAAATATGAAGAACATTTCTATTTAAACACGGTCCTTTCTTTTGGCACCATTGTCAACAACATGACAGAAACAAAAAGAAGACAACAAGATCTTTCATCCAAAAACCGGATCGGTCAATTAAATGCATGCTGGAAAGGCAAAGTGAAGAACCTGCATCTCATTGTTCAGTCATGTGAACAAGCCATATCAAAGAAAAAAAAATTATTCACAAGGCCGTCCAGAATAAACTTAACCGGAAGGACCAACGACTTCCAAGACCCCAACTTAATCGTCAACTCCTTTCCCTTAACTAGGCAAGACTTCGATAAACATGTTGATATGTTTAAGGTGTTGTCTTTGGAAAAGTTTTACAACATCCTTGAATATGGTCAAGATCACGTCGACGACTAGCTAGTCGACTATTCAGTACAAAATGAGGAAATTGATCAGGCTTTGTGTAATCTTTCTATCGACTTCGGGGAATTAGAAAACAAACTTTTCAACATAAAAATCTGGAATGAGATCAACGTCACCCCAATGAGAAGCTACATTGAAGAATGACTCGAAAGGGAATTGAAGCAGGTCACCTAGGAAAGGCAACAGGCAGTTGCCACGATTTTAGCAGCCGTCGATGACATCGGTGAAAATACATCCACAAACAAATAGCAAAATGATTCACATGTACCATCATTGTAAGTCTACTGATCGCATCCTGGTTTGTTTATCAATCCAGTTATTCCACTTTTTTAAATAGAAATGTCTAGCCAAAGACTGATACCTTTCAATTTTTTTTTCCAGGTATTGCACTCTATCGTCGCCCACTTCTTCTTTCTACAGTCCTGTTTCTTATACATATTTCTCTTATGGTCCGCAGGAGCTCCAATCCCAGTCTATATGACAAACACATTGAAATTTCCAGGAATATGTAGCAAACTTTTATTTTTTGATATATTTCAAATAAAACTGTTTTTTTTATCTCCTTTTATATTTATGTCCTCATACATTTTTATCTTTCACTAGTCTATATGACAAATGCATTTAAATTTCTAGGAACTTGTAACTTATTTAATATATTTCAAACTAAACTGCTTTTTTTATCTCCTTTCATATTTGTGTGTCACAAATTTTTATCTTCCACTATGCATAAATTGTATTTTGTTATATACTTTCAAAAAATAAATGAGGCTCTACAGACCATGTGTCATTTACTGCATGGATACCACCTGTGCTTCATGCTGCTTGCCACATCTCCACTGCAGTTTCCATATGCCTCTGCTACTTTTTCCTATCCTAGTTCAACCCGACAGAGACTACGCTGCCACACAACCTTGTTTTATAAGGCTTTAGTCTAATTGTTATAGGTTTTGTTTTGTTTTCTGGAGTTATTTTCTGTTTAATTTTATCGAAATCATGCCAGAATTATTGAATCTGTAGATTAATTATGTATAATTTAAGTACCCCTCGAGTTTTTCAGCATGCTAAATCCATTTCTCTATTCAAAAATGTAATTTACACAACAAAAAATTGTGATTTCTAACAAATTTATGTCACCTTATTCTAACTAAAAAAACAAAACATAAAACAATACCATTTCATAAGTAAAATAAAAATAAAAATAAAAATAAATAACCCAATTTCATAAGTAGAAAAAAATAAAAATAATTAACACAATTTCATAAATCGTAAAGGCTTTTTATTCGAATGGTAAGACTACCGTGGTTTAGTTTTTCATAGAAAAGAATACGCTACCGTTACGAAGACAGAATCCCAAACAACAAGTTAGCTTAAGATTTGATGATGCATGCAAAAATGTCCAGACGTTTAGGTAGGTGGACCTTGAGGCTTGAAAGCCTTCATCGATAAGGATCCTGACATCAAAACCATCCCGCATGATTGAATTGAGAAAATGAATACCTAATGCTGCGCTGCCATGGCAGGCCAGAACTACAGACGCGTGACGAGAAATGACCAGAGCAGATGGCGTACGGCATACGGAAGAAAGACAGACAGTACAACGAGAGTTTTCACCACTGAAGCAAGAGATTAGGCAATAATCAAGATCTACCTAATAAAGCTCAGTGCCCATGTAATACACAAGAAAGTGCCCAAATAACAAAGGCCCACTTTACCACAATACACACAGCATTAGGTCTGCCACATTACTAGCAGATTAATCGGTTCCTCACCCACGTGTTTCATCGATATCCATAAACTGAAATGCGGTCATTCCCAGCTGGAAAAGAGAAAAAAATATATAAAAAAAGGGGGAAAAACGGAACAGGGAGGATAGAGATAGGTCTTGTTATCTGCATTTGACACCTTGAACAAGAGGAATTCCATGTATTTGACACCTCCACCCCAAAAAGTGTGTGCATTCTCCATGGGTATAGCTGTGCTTATCCAGACGCTTGATGGGAGTCGTGTGGATTAATGTATTTAGAATGTGGGCTGTGTAATAATTACGAAGTTGAACCTACTTATTCATTCTTTCATTCATCAATTCTTGCGCTTCTGCTTCTTCTTCAAGTTTTCTCCGGGCTCCCACCATCTTATACCTTTCTGCATAGATTTTTTTAATGGACATTTGATTTCCCTTCTTCTTAAAGAAAACCCACATTCTCAATTGTATCCTATCGACCACCTGGAAATAACATTCACAGTTTCCATCAGTTAGATGACATTTTTTGCCCCTGTCAAGGTGTATTTTAGTATTTAACAGGCATTTCTTAGCCACGCATAGGCCTGGTACTGGGTTCTGTAAGTTAGGTTTAAGAGCCCGTGCAGAGGAGATATATGAGCGGGAGGAAGAGGAAGAGGCAATAGATAAATATCCACAGTTGGGTTGCAATGCGGAGCAGGCGGTGCACTTTATTCCATTCATTTTGTTAGCATGTCTACTGGTCCTTTACATTTTCTCTTATACTCCAGGTGAAGGTCAGTGTACTATTTTCTGTATTTTCCCATCAATTCAACTCATTAGTGTTGTAGGTGTTAATGGTGTTTTGGATGTATGCATAACGAAAATAAATTGGTTTTCTGGATATTTTCATAGCATTAATAACAATAATTTAAGCTTTCTGTTGTGCCCTTCATATATTCTACCATATGAGCTTCGCATGGCGTAAATGCAACTTCATGCTTATTATGCATCCACATTCCCGCCCTGGTGTGGGAAGTTGGGAAGTCTGTACCAGTCACTCTTGAAATTTTGACCATCATAGTTTATCAGTTTAGGATTTCGCTCTCAGTGGTTCAGATGATCCGGGGCACTTCTCTTTTATTGTTGTCGGTGTATTTATAACGTTAATAATGCACAGATGATCCAGGGCATTTCTCTTTTATTGTTGTCAGCGTATTCATGATGTTAATAATGACAATGCAGATTCTGTGTCTGAAATTTGCGTTGTGAATGTATGCCTAATGTTTATAATAGCAATGCAGGTTCTGTACCTGAAAAAGACTCTGTAAAGGAGGTCAAGGTTGCAAGCATTCTGGTGGGAAAAAAAGAGGAGGTGCTGCAGACATTCTCG
>ML785594.1:316222-340014 GCA_009831015.1 Picea engelmannii | reverse complement strand
TATAATGTTATTTTCATTCTCTATTTAATAAGTGTAAAGATAAAAATAATAAAATATTTATATTTATTCAGATAAGAAAAACAAATGTAATTTTATTTGTAAAAACAAAATTTTAATGTAACAAATGTTCTATGCATTAAAAAAACCATTTTTAACCTTGGGTATTGCTTTGATCTTGGGTATTGCTTTGATCTTGCTCATAAGCCATTTCATCTTACTTTTTAATAAGAAATGTTTTAAAAAAAATATGACATCATCATTTCAAAAGTTATACTAGAGATTACAGTTGCATTGTCTTATCTTCCAACATTGTTTTCTTTACAGTAAACATCAAAGAGAATAAAAGTATTATAACATGTAGGATTCATGTTTATAATATAAAGTGTTTCTTTCCTACTGAATTCAATTTCCTTAATTTAGTTATATTTCAGGTTTGTGTTCATTTATTTTTCTTATAGATATGTGAAAAAGATGTGTAAGAAAGTTAGTATAAAAATGACAATTATTCATAATCATGTTATAGATATTAAATGATTCCTAGTAATAAAAAAAATAATTAGTTTTTTATATGTTTAAAGTTAAATATAATTTTATTTAGAGTTAATCATAATTTCACTGTTAATTAGTTTTTTATATGTTTAAAGTTAAATATAATTTTATTTAGAGTTAATCATAATTTCACTGTGATAAGCTTTTATAAATATATGTAAATGTTTATTAAAGTGTTCAACTTTCCCATTTTCCTATATCTTTGTATTTTAAATAATAATATCTTTGTATTTTAAATAATAATAGTAAAAAAAAACCTTTATAAGATTTTATATAAAGTTTCATTTAAAACATGATTTACAAATAAAATACATATTTTTTTTAAACTTAGACATTAAACAATGAAATATAAAATAACTAAATTATTTGAAAAATGTTTGTATAAATTTTATGATTTTTATTGAAAAATGAAATATATAACAATTTTTAAGAGGAAAATTTGTAAACAAATAAATTATTTAAATTTTTTTTGTATAAACTCTTTTTAAAAGAAAAAGAAAAAACAATTAAACCAAATCCACTCATTTTTTCTTAAAAGAATCATGCACTAGTAAAACTATAATAAATTATTGTTATGAAATCTAAATATAAGAATCATGCACTAGTTAAACTATAAAGTAAGTAGAATGATTGTTATGATATCTAAACATTGAATAATGAAATATTGAGTAACAAAATGAGTAGAATTTATAAATAAATAAATTATTTGAATTTGTTTTTACATAGTTTTAAAATTTTAATAAATAAATAAATCATTTCAAAAAAGTTTATTTATTAATAAAAAAATTAATCACTATTAAATTTTTTTATATACTATCCATTTTATAAAAACACACAATATATGCATGTTATTCTCACAAATAACCCTTCAGAAAACACAACTAAGGAAATAATTCCTCTCACCCAAGTTAGAGTGAGATTGTTAGTTCTATTTTCATATAAAAGCCTTATTAATGGAAAGAGCCAAATATATATGTTATAATTGACTAAAATACTTTATTTTAATTAAAATTTTACAATTTACAAACTCATTGGATTTAAGGTATAAACTCTTTTTAAAAGAAAAAGAAAAAACAATTAAACCAAATCCACTCATTTTTTCTTAAAAGAATCATGCACTAGTAAAACTATAATAAATTATTGTTATGAAATCTAAATATAAAAATCATGCACTAGTTAAACTATAAAGTAAGTAGAATGATTGTTATGATATCTAAACATTGAATAATGAAATATTGAGTAACAAAATGAGTAGAATTTATAAATAAATAAATTATTTGAATTTATTTTTACATAGTTTTAAAATTTTAATAAATAAATAAATCATTTCAAAAAAGTTTATTTATTAATAAAAAAATTAATCACTATTAATTTTTTTTATATACTATTCATTTTATAAAAACACACAATATATGCATGTTATTCTCACAAATAACCCTTCAGAAAACACAACTAAGGAAATAATTCCTCTCACCCAAGTTAGAGTGAGATTGTTAGTTCTATTTTCATATAAAAGCCTTATTAATGAAAAGAGCCAAAAATATATGTTATAATTGACTAAAATACTTTATTTTAATTAAAATTTTACAATTTACAAACTCATTGGATTTAAGGTATACACTCAGTTACTTGAAGTCACTGGTTGGAAACCTCAACTTACCTTTATGTAAAATAAGGAGCATCCTGGAATCTATCTTTATCATACATAATTTTCTTTTTAAATCTAACAAATTATACATCTAAAATTTCTTCACAATTTAAATTTTATACTTTTCATAATTTAAATAGATTTAAAAACCTAATCATCATTGAATTATAAATAAATTTAAAAACCTAATCATCATTCAATTATTCTACAATTTATTTTGATAATAAATCATCAAACTCTTAATGAGATCATAGATTACTACAATTACATCTTCTACATAGTAAAACTATAGTTTCAAATTCCATAAATAGTGAAACTATAATTTCAAATTCCATAAATTATAATAAAGACTAAATGAGAAAACAGGTCAGGCATTTTAAACAACCCAAGTTTAACCGGTCTGAACAATTTTTCAATGTTTCAAGATGCACATCCAAATAAAATAAAAGCAAAATCTGCACATGCAAATAAAATAAAATGCACATCCAAGATGAACTATAACTAGTTTCAGCTAGCTCGACGACGTTAGGAGGATGAGGCGCTTGCCTGTGAAACAAACGGATGGCTAAGTAGCTGAGACGCCGTCCAGCGCAACCCGGCATCCTTCTGCAAGCAACAGCGGATGAAGCTCTGGAACTCGACAGAAGCCGAGGGCGGCGGCGAGGGCGGGTCCCCGTAGCGTATAAGGCACATGAGCGTCGGCCAGTCCGGGTGCACGCCGGGCGGCAGAAAGGGCAACCGCCCGACGTAGCATTCCAGGAGGCTCAGCCCGAGGCTCCAGATATCGCCCGCGTACCCGTCGTAGCGTCCGTCGTTCATGTCGGGGTCGATTCTCTCAGGGCTCATGTAGGCGTACGTCCCCACACAGGAATGGCAGGAATCTATCGATTTCGACAGAATCCGGCTCACGCCGAAGTCCGCGATCTTGATCTGACGCCCGCTGTTGAGCAAAAGATTGGAAGGCTTGATGTCTCTGTGCACGATCTTGTTGGCGTGGAGATACTTGAGACCCTGCAGGACCTGCCTGGCCACCGCCGCGAGGAACGGCTCGGGCATCTGGCGCCCGCACTTGTCGAGCGAGCCTCCGTCCATGTATTCCAGCACGAACTGGATCTCCCAGTCCCGATCGTATACGCCGTGGCACTTGACCACGAACGCGGAATCTGTTCTCCTCAAGATCTCCATCTCGCAGACTATGTGGCGACGGATGGAGATATCATGGTCGCCGTGCACGACCTTGAGAGCGTAGAGGGACTGGGTTCTCCTGTGTCGGACCTTGTAAACTTTTCCCCCGCTGCCGTAGCCCAGAATTTCCACTTTCTCGAGCTCCGACGGGTGGAACTCGTCAATTGTTGTGGCTGCCACTGGAACGGGTGGAATTTCCACTTTCTCGAGCTCTGTCCGCTGCGGTGGTGGCAAGAGCAACGGGAAGGCAAGGCGTGGAGATAACGGGGAGCGGGGTGGAATTGGGAGCCTCAGTGCTTGGTGCTTGAAGGTCTGGGATCGTCTCTGTTGCACATTCATGCCTTTCCTTCCTGGTTTTTGATCATCTAACCTGGTGATGGTCATACTTGCTCTGAGTTTGGAATTGCAGAGGTAGTCGAAGGGTTGTTGCTTTTTACAGTTCTTTAACGATGTTATTCCCAGCTGGTTGCCTGGTCAAATTTGCGCAAGCTGTTATGCATTATTTTGACTATAATGAATGATTTTCGACCACATTCAATGTGTGTTAAGGGACGTTATTCTGATGGACCGAAACCACTCAACCTGGGTGCCTGCCTCCCACCTGATTTATGTTTCAGATGGGAATATTCGAACGAAGCCGGTCTAGATTTAGCCTTTTTATATTTTATATCTCTTTATATCTCTCTCCAAACCACCTTTTCGTTTATATACATATATATATATATATATAATTTCGGGTAGACATTTGAAAGGTAATAAATGATTTGATTGTTTACGATAAATCGTAAATCTTATTTTTTTTCACAAAACTTAAAATTTATTTATTGGTTTTAATAATAACAATAATAATAATAATAATTTAATTTTAAGATCACAATTAAATGACATCTGTATTAAATTTTAACTAAAGACAAAAAAAGAAGGACCCCCCTCACCCACTATGTCTCCTATTTCTCCGATTGAGACACTATGTCTCCTATTTCTCCGATTGAGACACTATGTCTCCTATTTCTCCGATTGAGACACTATGTCTCCTATTTCTCCGATTGAGAGATCTAATTAGCCACTTCAGAGATCGGATGTACTTTCTTCCAGCTACCCTTGACCTTGTCTTTGTCTGAATCACCTCAGAAAAAGCGAAAAAAGGGGAGTGTCATTCTGTAAGATTCCTATTGGCTTGAATCCGCATTGGACACTGAATCTCTTTTCTTATAAAAAAATCCTCCACCTACTTTGGATGGAGAATCTTTTATCCGTCCGGTCAACGTATAATTGGTGCAAAGATCCCTTCTCATGGATGGGATGGGTCGCTGCTGGCCCACTACTCTTTGGAAACCATTAGTTGTAGAATATAAGTTGTAGAATATATAATCTGTTCACCCTGTGAAATAACATGACTGCTAACTTAGAAACCATTATCCAAAAACTCAAACATCTACTTTTATTTATTTATTTATTCCATCAATATTAATATGAATGCGATGAAAACATTAAAAAAAATCATAAAATAAAAATCAGGCAAATTTATCTAATATAAATAATACATTTTTATCATTAAAAGAATTAAACAAATTGATTTAAATATAAATAATAATTATATATATATATATATATATATATATATATATAAAGTGCTTCCTATATTTGAACCTTGAAAATAAGCATGGAGATTTGAAAGAAACAAACACATTTAAATATACAATTAAAAGTGATAAAGTGAAAACCAAAATCTTACTCAAATTTCAACAATAATGGAAAATAATACACTCAAACATATATAAAGTATTTTAACTAGAAAATATAATCAAATACATTTAAGAATATAATCAAAATTCACAGAGTGAACCAAAATCTTCATCA
This sequence comes from Picea engelmannii, assembly GCA_009831015.1. Taxonomy (NCBI): domain Eukaryota; kingdom Viridiplantae; phylum Streptophyta; class Pinopsida; order Pinales; family Pinaceae; genus Picea; species Picea engelmannii. The sequence continues at coordinate 334,772 of ML785594.1, read as the reverse complement.
AATTCCAACACTAATACAAAAACAACAACTATGGAAAATAGTAAGCTTAAACATATATAAAGTATTTTGATAATCAAATACAATTCAAAATTTTAACACCATTTTAACAAATATAGAAAATATAGTCAAACACATTTAAAAATATAATCAAAATCGATAAAATGACAATTAAAATGCTCATTAAATATAATCAAATACATTTAAGAATATAATCAAAATTCATAGAGTGAACCAAAATCTTCATCAAATTCCAACACTAATACAAAAACAACAACTATGGAAAATAGTAAGCTCAAACATATATAAAGTATTTTGATAGTCAAATACAATTCAAAATTTTAACACCATTTTAACAAATATAGAAAATATAGTCAAACACATTTAAAAATATAATCAAAATCGATAAAATGACAATTAAAATGCTCATTAAATTCCAACACTAATGGAAACCCAAAAACAAAACAAAATAAACTTGACCCGCATCTAAAAATATAATCAAAATCCATAAAGCGATAACCAAAATCCTCATCAAATTCCAACACTAATGGAAACCCAAAAATAAAACAAAGTAAACTTGACTGGCATCTAATTAATAGATGGAGATTTTTGTTAAAAAAAATGTTGTGATCAAGCTATTGATTTTGGACATGTTATCTCTTACGTCCTTTTTCATATACTTGGAAACCCAAAACGAAGTAAACTTGACCCGCATTTAATGAGATACTCTGAAATGGATCTATTTCTCAACTGGCAAATTCTTGTATCGATGATGGCTTTAGGCTCCAATATGATTTTTCCTTCCTTGTCAAGTTGTGGGAATATAGTTTGAGCTGGGATCTTGTCACCTATAAACTTCTTTAAGCAAGAAACATGGAAAAATGGGTGTACTCATGAAGATGCAGGCAACTCCAATTTGTATGCCATAGTACTAATCTTTTGCAACACCTTATAAGGGACATAGTACTTTGGTGATAATTTATTATCCTTCTTGGATTGCTTGAGGGACATATGTTTGTATGGTTGTAGTCTTAAAAACACCTAATCCCCTACTTCAAAACTTCTTTCACTACTATGTTGATCTGCTTATTGTTTCATGTGATTCTGCGCCATGGTCAGGTTGTCCTTTAATATTTGGAGAACTTGTTGTTGATGCTTGATGTGATCTTCCACTACTTGAACCTTAGATTTTTATTTTAGAGAAGAAGTGATGGAAGGAGGGTGGTATCCATAGAGTTCCATAAATGGTGTCATTTTTGTTGCAGTATGAAAGGAAGTGTTATACCACCATTCTGCCAAGGGTAACCATTTGAACCATTGTGTTTGTTTATCAGATACAAAGAAACGAAGGTAGCCTTCCAGAGATTTGTTCACTATCTTGGTTTGTCCATCAGATTGAGGATGATAGGATGAGCTATGAGCCAATTGAGTACCCAAACAAGAAAATAATTATGTCCAAAAATGTCCAGTGAAGATGGGATCTCTATCACTTACAATAATCTTTGGGATTCCATGTAGCTTTTGAACTGTCTCCATGAATGCGGTGGAAATTGTACTGGCTTTGAAGGGATGAGAGAGTGCACGAAAGTGTGTGTACTTGGTTAGTTTATCAACAATCACCATGATGACACTCTTTCCTTCAGACTTTAGTAACCCTGTGATGAAATCCATGGAAACCTCCTCCCAGAGCTGACTTGGGATGGCTAATGGTTGTAAAAGACTTGGCGTCTTAACTGTTTCCACCTTATTTTGTTGGCAAACCAAGCATTATGCCACAAACCTTTGAACATTAGTTTTAAGTCCATCCCAAAAAGATTCCTTCTTGACTCTATGGTAGGTTTTCAAAAATCTCGAGTGCCCTCCTACTGGAGAGGTGTGCAATTCCAATAACACCTTTTGTTTTAGTTGAGAGTTCTTACATAAATATAAGCAATTTTTCTATCATAGTGAATCATTTTTCCATGTAAATGTATTTGATGCACTGGAATCCTGTTGCAACCTTTGAATGAGATTTCACAAGTTTTCGTCATTCTTCCATTCATCCCTTGCTTCTATTATCCAATCGGGTTGGATGATCAAGATAGCACAAAGAAATGACTCAACATCTTCATCCTTTCTTGAGAGTGCATCTGCCACAACATTTTGCTTTCCTTTTTTATAGACGATTTCCACATCATAACCCAATATCTTGGTCACCCATTTTTGTTGTTCTTCTGAAGATAGTCTTTGTTCTAAGAAGTATTTAATACTATCATGATATGTTTTGACCTTGAAGTGCCTACCTATTAAGTAAGGATGCTGTTTATTTAATGAATGTAGTATTTCCATCATTTCCTTCTCATAAATGGGTTTGTGTAAGTCCTTTCCCTTGAGTGGTCGACTTTCAAAAGCCAGGGGCCTTCCTTCTTGCATTAGGGCAACACCAATTCCATTTCTCGAGGTATCACATTCCACAATAAAGGTTTTTGTGAAGTTTGGAGTGGTAAAGACAGGAGCTTTGCACATCACCTGTGTAAGTTGTTCAAAAGCTTTAGTTGCCTCTGGAGTCCATGAAAATGCATCCTTCTTAGTTAGTTTCGTTAAAGGTGTTGCTATTTTTCCATAGTGTCGAACAAACTTGCGGCAATAACCTGTCAAACCCAAAAATCCTCTAAGATTCTTCAATGTTTTGGGAATCAACCGGTCCATCATGGCCTTAATATTGTTAGGGTCTACCTTGACACCTTCATGAGATACAATATGACCCAAATACTATACCTCCTTAACCCCAAAGAAACATTTGGATGGTTTGGCATATAGTTGTTTCTCCTTTAGTAGTTGTAGCACCTTGTCAACATATTGCACATGATCCTCCCAAGACTTGCTATAGATTAGTATATCATCAAAAAATACTAACACAAATTTTCAAAGGAAGGGATTGAAAATGGAATTCATCAACCCTTGGAATGTGGAAGGTGCATTTGTAATGCCAAAAGGCATGACCAAAAATTCATAATGGCCTTCATGAGTTCAGAATGTTGTTTTTGGGATATCTTCTTCCTTCATTCTAACGTGATGATACCCTGAACGAAGATCCAACTTTGTGAAATAGATTGCTCCATGTAGTTCATCTAACAATTCATCAATGACGGGAATGAGAAACTTATCTTTAATAGTGATCTTGTTGAGATCTCTATAATCTGGACACATACGCCATGAGCCATCTTTCTTGAATACCATTACTATCGGTGCAGAGTAAGAAATTTGGCTAGGTCTAATAATGCCAGCCTCTAACATTTCTTTAACCATGCGCTCAATTTCACTCTTCTAGGCATAAGGGTATCTGTATGGCCTGATGTTAGGAGGAACACTCCCAGGAATTAGGTGAATATCATGATCATGATTTCAAGTGGGTGGAAGACCTTTGAGAATATCTTCAAATACTTTGGAATGCTTATCAATGATCCCTTGGAGATCTAGGGGAATAGATGGCTTAGATGTTTGAACATCTAGTGAGAATAGTTGTGCAATTACAACTTGATGCCCCTTTTTCAATAATTTTGTCATGCCATTGGAGCCTATCACCTTACTGGGTTTCCCTGTGATACTTCTTAACTCAATTTCTTTTCCTTCCAATGAAAATTTCATGAAAAGTTCTCGAAAATTAAAAGCCACTGTTCCTAATGATTGTAACCATTGGATTCCTAGTACGACATCAGCACCACCCATGGGTATAGAAATCATTGGACTATTCATTACATATCCCCCCATAGTAAGATTGATCTTATTTCATTTTCTTGATCAATTGATAGTTACTCCATCTGCAATCATTACTTGAAACTATGGTGTTGGATATACAAAACAATTGAGAGATTTGGTTAATTTATAGTGAATGAAATTATGAGTACTACCATAATCAATTAAGACTATTACCTTTTTATTTTTGATATATCCTTTGATCTTGAGGGTTTGAGGAGTGCTAATTCCATCCAATGCATTACATGATATCGTGGGAGTCAACTCTTAAGAAGAAATCACGTCTACATTTTCATCTTGAGATAGTTCTTGTTCTTGTTCTTGTTCTTCTTTTTCTTCACAATCTATGTAGAATAATTTCTTCTCACCACACTTATGTCCCTATAAACCCTTTTCTTTTGTTTCCTCCAATTGTTGAGGTGTCAACCTTGTAGGTTGAGGTGTTTTAGAAGAAGGAACATTATTCTCTCAATAAATGTTAGGAGTGGTCCTTCTAGTAGCCATAGCCATATTTTTACTTTCAACATTTCTTGCCACCCTAAATGCATTCTCCAATGATTTGGGTTCCCAAAGACGAACCTCATGTTGGATGTTATCCGTTAAAGTTCCTATGAATACATCAATCAAGTGCTCATATGGAATATATGTTACCTTTATATTCAATCTTTGGAAGTTCTCAATGTGCTCTGTAACTGAACCCTTTTTCTTGAGATTTATCAATTGGTTAAAGAAGGTATTGCTTCTTGTATCCTCATAGTGTGTTATCATTTCTTCTGTGAAAATTGTCCAAGGGATGAGCGATTTGTGAGAACAAAGCCATCGATACCACACAAATTGATTGGGTTCTAAATATAAAGAAGCAATATGTACCTTTTGTGTATGTGGCACATTATGTAGATCAAAGAATTGCTCCATCTGAAGTATCCATGTGATTGGGTCCTTGTCATCAAACTTCCTCATATCGATCTTAGGAAAGTGGTTGGTCTTCAACCAAAAGTTAGAGTTTCTCAATTCTTGATTCATCTTCCTCGTATCGTCATCATGAATTTCATGGGATAAATTTTCACTTTCATGTGTCCTCTCTATTAGGAAAATTTTCAATCCTTCCATGATCTCCATTTTTAAACTATCCATCTTAGTATTTATTTCGTTCAACTTAGCTTCCATTGAATTCATCATCTCTTGTAGTTCATATTTTTTTACTGTCTTCTTTTATAAATCATTTATGTCCCTACGCATTCCTTCACCTTCATCGAGAGTCCAAGTAGGACTATCTGGAGGCTTATTTGGTGTAGAAGTTCCCCTTTTTGGTGGCATGTTGGCCAAGTATCACTTTAAACCTTGATTTGGAGGTGGTTATGTTAGATAATCTTTCTTTTATTGTATCTCCAAAATTTCGGCCCTTCTGGGTATGAAATTTTCTTTTTTTGTAGTTCTTTGATTTTTCTTCTCTGCAATGCCACAAGTCTAATCAAAATTGGATGTGCCAAGTGGAATTTATGGTAACTTCCCCACAGCTTGCTGATTTTTTTCCTTTCCAGGAGATATCACTTGTATAGCATGCCCCACACAAAATAATTGATATAAAAGTATGAAACTTGTACCCGAAATACTACAAAATTTTCACTATCCAATGCAGTTGGTCTCACTCAATTTGGGTACTCTAGGAATAATTTATGATTTTTTTACCTGGAACACCTGCTTGAGACTAGTCAAATACCCTATCTTCCATAGGGTGTATATACAAATGTAAAATGTCCCAGAAGAGGAAATTTTTATCATAGATAACTTAATAATTTATGTGAATATTCACCGAATGTTAGGGTCTGAAATGTTACAAAAACAATTTTATAGCGAAAATTCCACGATGACTCAATTCAGGATGATTCCAGAACCCAATATTAAACACGATGTATATCCTAAAGTATAAGGCCTTAGCAGCTTAAATTTTAACCCAAAGTACCTTGATTCATCTACTAAATATCCTCCAAAGGGTTCATTCTTAAACATTGTATAAAAAATGTTATAGCGAAAATGTCAATGTGTCTCAGATGTAGCAGCGAAACCCCAAGACCTTGATCTCTGATACCATATGTTAAGAACCAAATACCAATATAGCATAGAAAAACCTCAAAATAAGTACTTAACACCTTGAAAAATAGATAAATTCAGTTAATAAGTCTGTTCGAGGGGGAAACCTTTTTATACCCCACATAGATGTCCAAATACAAGATGATTCCAAATGAAAATGTCTCCTTGGTATATATAGGAGACTAGGAGGTACAATTACAACTAATGGACTCAATCCGACATAAATAAAATAACATTAATAATTTAATATGCCCCAATTAAGGGGTAATGAGCCACTATTTAGGGCTTAACAACATGACCCTTTATGAATGTTGCAACACAACATAACCATTAAAGAATGTAGCAATTCAACATAAGTCAACCAAGATGTATGTCACAACATGACATAAAAATAGTTGACCATAGCCAACCATGGTCAAACATGAACCATAGCCAACATAGTTAAACATGGTCAACCATATTTGACAATTGCTAACGACAGTCAACCATGGTCAAAATTGGTCAACCATAATCAACCATAGTCGACCATGGCCAACCAAACAAAACCATGGTTAACCATGTTCAACTAAATGTATTAACACTTCATTTCAATATTTAATAACATGAGGGATTCACCTTGATTGACCAATATCTTATCACACATTCATTCATAAAGTGGGGTTTTAAATTATGTAAAATAAATTTAATACATTGTTGGTATTGGGGGTATCAAGGAGTTTATAGATTTTGGGGGTATAAAAAAGGGAATATAGTAAAAATAGGTTTTTTTTATTGGAAATATGTATTGGGAGGAGTTTTCAACAAAATAATTTTGGGAGGTCTTTATCAATATCTAGTGAAATTAGGGGTACTCTTTAATATCACACGAATACACATGCTTTTGAATAGATCTATTTCAATGATAACAAAATTTTAGAAATTATCTCATTAAAATTTTATATATAATCTATGAACTTATAAGGAATTTATAACAAATGAATACAGATATTTCAAAGTTCACGTAGAAATAAAATTGATTAACCAAAGAAATTATTATTATTATTATCAACCTCTTAATGTCGTAATGTGATATAATGTTTAATTCAACATTTTAATGTCAAACATGGTTAATGATCTTAATGTTACAATGTAACATAACTATTGAGTAACATAATAGTTCAACATAAGTCAACAAAGATGAACATCACAATGCAACATAACCATGAAGGAACATTGTAATTCAACATAACCCTTCATAAACATCACAATGTGATGCAACCCATTATGAATGTTGTGGTGTGAAAATTCAAGCATTAATAATTAAAGTGTAAATTTTAATAAAGGTTTAATTAATAAAAGGGTTTTTTGGTTGTTTTTGTCTAAACATGCTAATTATGAACTTAGTTATAAAAAGGGGAAACTTTAAGAAAAAGAGAAACTTAAAGAAAAAGGGGCAAACCTAAGGAAAAGGGGAAACTTAAGGAAAAGGGGAAACTTAAAAGAAAAAGGGGAATGTCTAACTTAGTAAGGAATCTAGCCTTTGGAACTTTCTATTGTTGAAATCAACTAGGAATTAAGTAAGGCGTAAGTCATTTAAGAATTGTAAGGGAATTTTGGGACACCGATAAGCGTTTTTAGGACTGCTTTTAGGTGGGTGAGAGAAATAGGAATATTTAATTAATTAAAAAAATTGATTTTCTAGTGCAACTAGGGGATCGAGAGACATGTATACGAGGAAGTTTTTTCATAATTAAATAAATAAAAAAGGAATCTAATGAGGGTTTGGGAAACTAATGACTAAGAAACTCTATAAAAGTGATGGCGAAGGAGGAGTATGGATCACATCTGGCTTGCGTAACGTTACGCTGTTGAAATTTCATCTTGAATGAACTTTCTCTTGTGGGAGTTGGGATACTGAGCTCGGGTACTGAGTGGTAGCTCGACCTTGCGAGGAAATCTAGGAGCTATCATTCTCTGGTATTGTGTGCATGGCCCCTTTGCGGCTTGGGGGGCTCAGGGGGAAGAAGAGTACCCCTAACGTTGGCTGGGAGGTACCAGTGAGGCCTTATCGATCTGCAAGCGAGATCTAGACTGAGCGAACACGCGGGAGGACATCTTCACCTCGTCGTCGTCGGTAAAGGTACGTCTGTTGAAGTAGTTACTTGCAATAAAATTTAATTTACTCTTGTTTATTTTAATGTACTCAGATGATGATTTCATTTTCATGAGATTTCTACGGTAATTGTAATCCCCTTGTTGCTTGATTCATCTTGTAAGAAACATTGCTATCCACAATATCTTTTATTTTTGAGTTACTGTCTAATTGCGTGTGACCAGAGTGATCCCTAGACTCAAAACCTTGCCTGCGCTTTTGTATCTCCTGTTGCGTTTTCTTTATTCCCTGATTGTGTTTTTCATTATTTTTGTTCTCCACGAAGAAGGTCTGGATGCAGATTGTGTTTTTATATTCTGATTCCTTTATCCTTTAAGTTTTTAGTCTTTGCTTGAGCAGTCAGTCAAGAGCCGAATCGACTGTCTTTCACTCTGGTGTTAAAGATTTAGATTCAAATGCCCTGCTTTCCTGTGCATGGATAATAACTGTAGGATAATTTCTCTGCCCAACACGAAATTATCTCCTGGACGTTTATTCCCTCCTTAACATCTATGATTATTTTGATTCATTCTCTACAACTCATGCTTCCACACAATGATTTTGAGGATGTCTCTCGAGTTCACCCAATGTTTTATCTCCTCTGCGACTCACATCTATGTTTCATTACTGTATTTTTCTTTACTGCGTGATGAAAACGTTGTTAATTACTGTGTTGTTATTTACTGCTTGAGGACTATGTTTTTATTATTGTGGTTCCTTATTTACGGTGCTTTCTCCTAGTCTATATAACACTTTCTTACTTTCCAGTGAAAATCATGTTTCTCACTGGATTTTTGTGATTTCTTTTTATTATCTCCAATTACTAGCCATAAGATCAAAATTTAAGATTAAAGATCATTAATTGTGTGCATTTTGAATATGCATAGGCCTTCAATTTAATAAGTTCCATTTCCTTCTAAATTTTGTATCGAATATGAAATACTCAATACGAGTACATCATTGAAGCTACATGAAGGCATTCCAACCCCAATCTAGTATAACTATTCTATTTTCGCAGAAATTACTGTCATACTTATTAAGAATTTTGGTGGGTCTGCTCCTTTGGGGTTTAATGGAAACATTCTGACTACAACCCGATGACAAAGATGTACAACCTTGTGAATGATGTATAGGTGGACAACAGAGATTCAAATGTACAACTATTGAAGCCACAAATTTTCGTTACACAGTAAAGAAGCAATTCACATTTTTCTAACCGATTATAGTCTGTCTCCTTAGAATGCGCCTATCATTGTTTCATTGTTCTTATGGCAGTGCATTTTTATTCTAATTTAACCATATGTTCATTCCTCTAGTTATTTCCTATAGAACTTGACTTGATTTCTTATATAACATGCCAATCCCTTAACTTTTAATGTATTCTTAAGTTGATTTATTATAGGTGTAGCGTATTTTAAATGTTAGTTGATGGGTTAGAACAACGCCATAAAAGACAGAGTAAATTTACAGTGTGAACAACATAGGGTTTAGAGTTGGCATTTTCCAATTGTACATGGACTATAATCCCAATAGTTTTCATTTTGTTTAATTCAGTAGTTGAATTTTAATTACAACGTCCATATTCTACAGTGTCCCTGTCGCACTTAATGTTATATACCTACAAACTATGTTATGGATTTAAATGTTGAAATAGAGGGATATCGATATTAGAAACAATTAATAAATAGAAACAATTATTAATCAGAAACAATTAATAATTAATAATGCTTAGCGATATCGGTATTGATTACTGGTTCGTCTTTCACGATTATTGCTTTATAATTTGTCATGTAATCTTTTCATTTAGTTCATAGTTGATTGGACGATGTCTCTATACTTTTGTTGTGTTGCTTGGGATTTCTTAGAATCGTTTTAGATAATGGACTTGATAGTGTGTTTACAATGGGATCTCTGCAGTAGTTGTGAATATTGTAATTGCATCTAGCAAGTTTGGTCTCTGCCTGTATTGTATTTGTAAGAATTGAGACATGTTTTCCATTATATGTAGTACAATACAAACTAGAAAATAATATTACAGAATTCCTATATTCATCAAGGTGATTATGAGCCCGGTTGATAAAAATGACACAATGTACATCTTTCTGGCAGACAACAAGTTGATTCTGACAGAGTGATATCGCTGCTGCAGAATCAATATCAATATTCAAATTCTAATTATCAATATCGATATTCAATTATTAAGTAGTGAAATAATATCAATAATATTAAGTAATAATTATCAAATTCGATATTCAAATTATTAAGTAGTGGAATTAGAAACAATTAATCAGGTATCAATAATTGAGTATGATTTGATTCATTTATGGTTGAGCAAGTTTCATGCTTGTAAGGTAAATAGGGTACTTTTATAAAGGTAATTTTTGTACTTATGCGATTATTATTTTGTTACTAGAATAGTTGTCAAGCAAAAGTGTTTTATGGTAAGATTCTTAGTATTGAAGGAAAATTTAAACACATACTTCTAATGTGTTAAGGGTATGATGAATATCTATTTACAAATAGGAAATAAATTACTAACTATTAATTAATTAACTTAATATAAAGGTGTATAGAGGAAATTATACCTCAAATTCTTTTATTCATAGTCGTCATACTACAAGTCTTTGAAAAATAATTTTTGGGTACTATTGAAATACTTAGAACCAAAAATAAAAATAAAAATTGATTAACGCTTCTTCGGGCCAGACAGACCAGGGTTTACACCTGTGTTGTAGTAACTTTTGGTCTATGATATTACCATCTTAAGTAATTCATCTAACTTTTATTTATTGATTGATTGATTGAATAATGGCGCACTTGGGACTTTAATAGAATTGTGCCTCAAGTCAGTTTTTGATAGATAGATTGTGTATGTCAAATCTTGTGCGCTTGTAAATTAAAGGTCGATTGAAGTAGTGTTTAAATGTTTGGATTGTCTGGTGGTGCATCTTGAAAAATGTTGAATCTTGATTGTTTTTCTCGCTCTCTGTAAGGGTTCTAGTCACTTGTGTCGTTGTTGTCTATTGTCGGATTGCGTGCGTTGGGTTCGTCGTCATCAAGTTGCATGGATTGACTGATGTTGTTGTTCCCTTACTGTTTTCTTAGCGGAAAAAAAATTTCACTTGCTTGCACCCCATGTAGTCGTAACGAATGGGGTCGTTACATATGGTATCAGAGCGGGTTCGACCTGCGACTTGGGATCACTACGACTTCCGTTGATTAGATAATTGATTATGATGTCGCTAATTAAATGGATTTGTGTTTGTGCAGGTAATAATGGTTAGAGGATGTCGTGGAGGCAGACGATGAGGTGCTATGGGAGGAGGCATGATGCCCCATCCACGCCTGAGGAGTCTAACCCCCAGGGAGAAGAACAGGTTGTCGAGAAGGAACATATAGTTGTGGGTGATGTGGTTGGGCTGATGAGGTCCTTTCAGAGGATGTCTGAGACACTGATCACTTGTTTGGATAGAGATGAGGCCAGGGCGTCGACACCCCTTGAGGGTCCACTGTGTGCTCCGGTCGGTACTGGTAGCATTCACCGTGAACTCGAGAAGGTCAAATTTCCCAAGTTCTTTGGTGCCCCAGATGGCACAACCGTCGAGGTATGGTTGGAGAGTATGGCGATGTGCTTTGAACTTCGTGAATATACCTCCAACATGAAGGTCTGCATGGCGGTCTTCCAACTGAAGCGGAGCGCTCTTTTATGGTGGAAGATGCTCCTACCACAGTTGAACATGTTTGTCGAATACGTGTCATGGGAACTGTTCAAGTGTAATATTCCATATATAAAAATTATGTAGCACATAAATAAAATGATAGAAATAGCATATGAGCAACAATATAACCAGAACAACACCACAATAATACCAAAATGATACCAGAATAACACCAGAAAGAGAACTTAGATTACTAAGAGCAATGTTCACTTGCCTCTTCAAGGGGGAAACATCCAACAGAGAAGATCTCTATTACAATAATACCCAAGACAACAATTCTCATACCCTCGAATCCTATTTATACTAAATATGTTTATCAAAAGAACCATCTAGGGGAAGATCCTTCTAGAAGCGGAAGCTTCTATTAGGTCTTCTTACATTCGACTCATTCTTCCTTATTGCTAGGCCTTATTAATATTGACCTTTATTACATCAGAATATATTATTCTACCTACGTGAGGGGTTAGGTCCCTAACATGTCCTCCCCCTTAAACAAAACCTTGTCCTCAAGGCTTGAGATGTGGAAATTGTTGTAGAATAGTAGCTAGTTGACAAGTGGAATATGTTGGGGTTGTACCTTTACACTAGATTAACACTTCCTTGATGGTTTGATGACACAGGCGATGCTCACGCTGGTCCAAAACTACTTATGGTTGTATCCAAATGGATCCTTCTTCATCCAACTAAGGAAGGTTGGTTTGAGTTTGGCACTTAGTTCCAATCACCTTCTTTAAGAAGGAAACATGAAAAACAGGATGTAGCTTAGAATTATTGGGAAAAGATAACTAATAGGCCACTTTTCCCGCACGCTTGAGAACAGTGTAAGGACCGTAAAATTTGGGCGCCAGTTTTTGACAATGGTCAGCCTTGAGGGAATTTTGTTTGTAAGGTTGCAGTTGAAGAAACACCTGATCCCCTTCTACAAATTGACATTCAGAGGGACCTTGATCTGCTTGTTTCTTCATGTGATTCTGGTCCATGACCAAATTCTCTTTGAGGGTACAGAGAATATCCTCTCAAACTAAAAGCGTTTGTTCAACCGCCTGGACCTTCGAGACACCTGGTAAATATGAGAGAACTGAAGGTGGATTTTTTCCATACACCTCTTCAAAAGGAGTCATGTGGGTAGATGTATGGTATGAAGTGTTGTACCACCATTCAGCTAGTGGTAACCATTGAGCCCACTAATTTTTCTTTTTCGAGGAAAAACACCTCAAATATGTTTCCAAAATCTTGTTGACAACTTCAGTTTGACCATCATTCTGGGGATGATAAGTTGTGCTGAGATGCAATTGGGTGCCTTGTAGCTTGAACAGTTCTTACCAAAAATTTCTGGTGAAAGTTGGGTTGTGATAAAAAATAATAGAATGCGGCATGCCATGAAGCTTGAAGACCTGATCCATGAAAAGTTGAGCCACAATGGATGTTGTAAATGGGTGTTGAAGAGCACATAAATGAGCATAATTGGAAAGGAGATCAACTACCACCATAATGATTTATTTATTTCTTGATTTAGGTAAGCCTACAATAAAATCCATAGCGATATCCCGCCAAATAGAAGGTGGAATCGGAAGCGGTTGTAGTGTGCCAGGAGATTTGACTGTTTCTCCCTTGTTTCATTGACACACATCACATTCAACCACAAAATTACAAACGTCCTGTTTCATACCATCCCAGAAAAAAGAATGTTTGACCCTGTCATAGGTTTTGGTAAACTCGGAGTGCCCAACTGTGGGTGTAGCATGAAGCTCAAAAAGTACTGTGGATTTAAGTTTTGACTGTTTACTTAAATATAAACGACCTTTGTATAGAATTTCATAATGGAGCCAAGAGTACCCTGGGGAAACTAGAGAATTGGACTGCAATTGTTGTATCAGATGTGAACTTTTGGGATCGTGTAGCAATTCCTGGCAAGCGGCTTGGAGCCAGTCTGGTACAATGAAGAAGAGAGAAAAAAGGAACCCTTCATCTTCATATTTTTGGGAAAGTGCATCTGCAACCACATGGTCTTTGCCTTTCTTGTAAATGATCTCATAATCATATCCAAAGAGCTTAGTCACCCATTTTTGTTGCTCTGGGGAGGAAATGCGTTGTTCCGGAAAATACTTGAGGCTTTGATTATATGTCTTAATTTGGAAGCGTTTCCCCAATAGATAAGGGCGCCAAAGATCAATGGCATGCAGAATAGCCAACATTTCCTTTTCATAGATTGATTTTCCCAAATTTCATTTAGATAGTTGTTTGTTGGTAAAGGCCAAAGGCCGACCCTCTTGCATAAGGACAGGGCCAATTCCTTTCCTTGAAGCATCATATTCCAGGACAAAGGTCTTTGTGAAATCAGGAAGGGCCAGGACTGGAGTGGTGCACATGGCCATCTTCAAGATTTGAAAATCCTTAGTAGCTACTAGAGTCCAGGTGAAAGAATTCTTTTTAAGGAATGCAGTGAGAGGGGCCGCAATCTTTCTATAATTCTTAACAAACTTGTGATAATAACCTGTTAATCCCAAAAATCCACGTAGGATTTTGAGAGTCTTTGAGTGAGGCCAGTCTTGCATAGATTCAATCTTTTTAGGATCCACCCTAACGTCGTCCTTTCCAACAAGATGACCCAAGTAATCGACTTTTGAGGCGCCAAAATAACATTTAGATTGTTTCAGGGGTGTTGAGAGAGTAGATGGAGAACTCGATCCACATGAGAAAGATGGTCTATCCAGTTTTTTCTATAGATGATGATATCATCAAAGAAAACTAAGACAAAATGACAGAGAAAAGGATGGAAGACATGATTCATGAGGCTTTGGAAAGTGGAGGGGGAATTACATAAGCCAAAGGGCATGACCAAAAACTCATAGTGGCCCTCATGAGTTCTAAATGTTGTCTTAGGAATGTCTGCCTCTTTCATACAGATCTGGTGGTAGCCAGAACGAATATCAAGTTTAGTAAAGAAGTGGGCGCCACTCAATTCATCCAAGAGGTCATCAATGACATGAATGGGAAATTTGTGTTTAATGGTGAGTTTGTTGAGGGCGTAGAAGTCAGGACACATGTGCCAAGAACCTTCTTTCTTCATTACCATGGCCATATCATAAGAGTAGGGGATCGTACTAGGGTGGATAACACCTGCGTTAAGAAGTTCTTGAACCATTTTCTCAATTTCATTTTTTTGGGAAAAAGGGTGACGATAGGGACGAATATTCGGAGGAAGGCTTCCTAGGACAAGGGGAATGGAATGATCATGAACACCATGGGAAGGAGGGAGTCCCTGAGGAGTGGAAAAAACCACTTGATGTTTAGAGAGAATGGATTGGAGGTCCTGTAGGACAGAGGGTGTCCTAGTTGCTTGTATGGCATGGAGTTGGGAAATAATTTCTAAATGACCTTTTTTGAGAATCTTTTCCATGTGATGGGAACTAATTATCTCAGGGGAACCAATGATGATGCCTTGGAAATTATGCTGTTGGCCCTCATGGTCGAAATGCATGGTTAATTCCTTAAAACCCATGAGAATGGGACCCAAAGTCCTTAGCTAGTCTGCACCCAACACAATGTCACAATGACCCATGTCGATAGAAAACATATGATATTTCAGGTGGTAGTCACCAATTTGGAGACACACATTTTCACAAGGCCCTCCACATTTCATGGACCCGCCATTGGAAATCATGATTTGGAAATTATTGACTGCATGGATATAGCAATTAGTTTCTTGGGAAATGCAGCAATGAATAAAATTATGGGTGCTTCCACTATCAACAAGAATGATGACCTTCCTATGCTTGATGTAGCCAATTAGTTTGAGGGTTTGGGGAGCAGAGAAGCCAGTGAGAGAATTTAGGGAAATGACCGGTTCTACTTTGGGAGGGTCTGGGGGAGGGGTTATGTCAGTGGGTTCAGGTGACTTAGAAACAAGGGGAGGTTCAACATCCTCTTCTAAAACATCCTTTGAGATGGCCATAAAAATATTTTGTTCCTTACACTTGTGTCCCGAAAAATATTTTTCATCACAATTATAACAAAGGCCTTTGAGTTGGCATTCAGCCATTTTGGCCCTAGTAAAATTTTGGATATTTAGTGGAGTAGAAGGAGGAGTGGGATTTACTGGTTTAGTGCGAGGAATAAAGGAGGGCTTCTAGTTTTGAGAAGAGACAACTTGTTGTGATTCCTTAGCTCCTTTAGTATCCTCCACACAACTCTAACACCGAGACATGAGGACATGGACATGAATCTCATCCTTGAGGCCACTAATAAAATATTCTCGAAGAAAAGCATAAGACATGCCCTCTGTACGAAAAGCCAGTCGCTCAAAAGCAGCTATAAATTCTTCCACTATGCCAGATTGTTTCAACTTTGTCAAACGACCTAAATGGTTGGTGTCATTGTCAAAGAATTCATAAAGCTCTTCCACAAAGTGTGTCCAAGCAACATACCCTTGACGGGAAGTTTTTCTCCATTGCCACCATTGCCAACGTTCTTGATCTAGATGAAGAACACCATACTAAAGTTTGGCCAAGTCATCTATAATGCCCTACAAAGAGAAATGATGTTCCATTTGAGTTACCCAACTAGTGGGATTCAAGCCTTCAAATTTGGTCACATCCACACGTGGAAGGAGTAGGTCATGCTGAAAGTGATGGGGATGAAAATTATGGGAATGAGAGGAAGTTTCAGCTTCTGTATGAAAAGGTGGGTCAAATAAAGGGGGATCTACAGGGATATGAAGCTTGGTTCCGATCATGGAAGCGATAGATTCAAGATGGGTAGTAATTTCTTGTTTGAGGTCTTCTTTGAGTTCCTCGATTGAGGTAGCGATGGAGAAATGCATGTTTTTATTGATGGTGGAAATATTGGCACTGACTTGTCTCACTTCTTGTTGTGTATATGTGAAATTAGATTGCAAGGTATTAAAGTGAGCTTCCAAGTATTGGCTACGGGTATGGGCCATGATGACGAGGGAACCGAAAAGGGGCGGGTGGGGTCAATTTTTTTTTTGAAAAATGATAGGTATGAATGTGATAAGGACGAAGAGATAAATCCAATGGAATAGGTCTCAAATAATGGTGCAACAAAATCCATAATTTTTTTTTTACACCTATGGAGTTATACTCGAGTCTGAAGAATACTGCAGTGATGAAATTCCCAAATGCTTAATCAGGAAGAAATGTGTAGTGATTTGGCAACTTGAATGCAAGAGACATAGTTGCACGACAATAGATCTTGTCTGGTTTGTTTTTTGTTTTTGTCCCCAAGTGTTAGGTATTTAAGGGTTTCCCCTGTGCTATAGCTCTCTGATATACGTGTGATGTCCAGCAGTAGTACTCGACCCAATATCTCAAAGCACCAACTAAGGAGGCTAGACTGTTCCCTTAGTCGTACTACTCGACTACCCAAGTACTAGAGAGTATCTTCCCAAGTGTTGTTCTCGGTGTCACTATAGTAGTTAGGCGGCCGATCGGTTTATCTAAAGAGGGCTTCAGGAAATATAGGTTGATCCATATACAAGTGTTTTCTGATGCGCTATCACTCGAAGGGGTACCAACAAGGATTACAAGGGTGGCCAACATATGTGTGATTAAGTACCACTTGCATTTCCTGTGTGTATGACTCCTCAACCATGGGTTTATGCGTGTAAAGACAAATCTCTGTAGCTTAAAGACGCTCGACTACGTCTCTACCCTAAAAAAAAATTAACTCACAATTTTCTGCCAAGGAAAGTGCTCTGATACCACTTGTAATATTTCAGATATAAAAAGTATGCAGAACAAAAATAAAATGATAGAAATGGCAGATGAGAAACAATATAACCAGAACAACACCACAATAATACCAAAATGATACCAGAATAACACCAGAAAGATCACTTATATTACTAAGAGCAATGTTCACTTGCCTCTTCGAGGGGGAAACCTCAAGCAGAGAAGAGCTCTATTACAATAATATACAAGAAAAAAATTCTCATACCCTCGACTCCTATTTATACTAAATATGTCTATCAAAAGAACCATCTAGAGGAAGATCCTTCTAGAAGAGGAAGCTTCTATTAGGTATTCTTGCATTCGACTTATTCTTCCTTATTGCTAGGCCTTATTAATATTGACCTTTATTACATCGGAATATATTATTCTACCTACGTGAAGGGTTGTTAGAAAAACAGGACCGTGAAGCAATAAAATAAAACAAATGCAGAAACAAAAACACAGAAGACACACAATACAAGAGAGACACAGATTTATGTGGTTCACCCAGTGTGGGCTACGTCCACCAAAGAAATTGCCAGGTCCTTCCTTTATTATTATCCAACAAATGAAGGGATACAACCTACAGCAAAACCCGCTGTAACTTCCTCTTCTTTCTCTCACAGTCTCCTCACTCAGAATACAATATTCACCCTCATACATAGCCGCAATACATTTCCCTCATAAAAGAGGGTTGCCTTCTAGGGCAAAAAACCCTAACATAATCTCTACCGTTAGATCTGCGACCTTATAATGAACGGTCCAGATTTACAATAAAATTACAATATACTTTTATAAGGCAATTTTTGCTTCGGGGGCTTCGCCCCTGAACCCCCGCTGGGGGCCTGCTTTCCCCCAGACCCCCCAGCCAGGGGGATGGACCCCCCGGACCCCGCAGAGGGGGTACCCCCCCTCTGCACTCCCCCGCGTGGAAGAGTGTACATACTTCTGGGGTGTAAATACTTTATGGGGTATAAACACGGCTGAAAATAGGGACCTCTAAATTAGGAAGATAATCAGGCTCCACAACCAACAATCTCCCACTTGGAGACTGATCTCAACAACTCCACCGCTGCTGTATATGCTGGACTCTGAACCTTCTTGGACCTGGCAAATTTCTCATCTTCATCTTCAATCTTGAAGAC
>ML785594.1:196303-289714 GCA_009831015.1 Picea engelmannii | reverse complement strand
GGGGGTCCCTTATCCCACAAACAAGGGGGTATCATACACCAATTTGGTGTGCTGGCTTAGTCGTGACCTTAAAAATAGATTATTATTATTATTATTATATATTATATATTAAATATCTTATCATTATAATATATATTAAATATCTTATGTGGATATTCCATTATGAAGTGTTAGTAATTTCTTTCACATATCATAAATTCAACAAATTATATATATATATATATATATATATATATATATATATATATAATATTGATTATAAAAAGTTTTGTTTGTTTATTAGTATATTTATGATTTGTTGAATTAATCATGTAGTTGAATAATCATTTAGAAACATCTAGATCATCAAAATCATTAAGGGACATTATATCTTGAGTGGGTTACACTAACTCTTAACATGTTGAGTTTTGCTTTCAACAAACCATTGTGGTAGACCAAGTTCAGAAAAAGATGTAACAGATGCAGAGGCATGCAACCATTTTTATTATTCTCTTTATTGTGTTTTAAATGCTCTCTATTATGAAGAAAGAGTCTTTATGTTTTGTTATTATTAACAATTTTTCAAACAAGGTTTGGTTCTTAGATTTATTTAATATAATTTTAATTTTGAAAAAAAAACATAACATAAATTTTTGTTTTATTTAAATTTTATAATTTTTAGACAAATATTATATATAAATTAATTGATGATGTTAAATTTTGATAAAAACAAATATTATTTTAAATACCTAAAACTTAATTAAATAGATATTATGTCAAATTTAATTCATTAATAATGATAATACTTAAAGAATAATATAAATACCACCTTAATAACTTTTGACAATGCTAACAATTAAAGAATAATATAAATACCACTTTAATAATCTCTAACCATACTAACACTAAGGAGTAATACAAATACCACCTTAACCACTTGTTAAGAAGCAGGAAAATTTTCAAGAGGATTTTACAGAATTTAGTGATTAAGAGTGGAAATAAAAGTGATGACAATGAAAATGAGAATGAGGATTATATGAATAAAAAAAATTATTGACAAAAAACAATTAAATTATTAAAATTGATTTTAAAAAAGAATTAAATTGTTAAAAAAATTTAATTTAATATTAACACTTTTTAAGAAGTTGGAAAATTTATACAATTTAGTGATTAAGAGTGGAAATAAAAATGATGACAATGAAAATGAGAATGAGGATTATATTAATAAATTTTCTGTTGATAAAAAAAAATTAAATTATTAAAATTGATTTTTAAAAAGAATTAAATTATTAAAAAATAATTTTTTAATATTAACATTTTTTAAGAAGCATGAAAATTTACACAATTTAGTGATTAAGAATGGAAATAAAAGTGATGAAAATGAAAATGAAAATGAAAATTATATTAATAAAAATTTTATTGATAAAAAAAAAATTAAATTATTAAAATTAATTTTAAGAAAAAATAAATCGTTAAAAAAACATTTTTTAATTATATATATATATATATATATATATATATATATATATTAAAGTATTTATTTTTTTAATTAAAATTTTATTTTATAAAAAATGAGTGAAAATTAGTGATTCATCTAAAACATGACTATTTAAAATTATACAATCTTATATTTGAAGTTTGATATCAATTGTTTTAATTTTTAATTATACATTTCAATTGTAATAAAAATTTTATTTTAATTTTTAAGTATACATTTCAATTGTAATAAAAATTTCATTTATGAAAAAGAAAGAGATGCAAACATCTTTACAAATTTAAATATATTATATTTTTAAATAATTATCTTCTGTTTTATGAATTCTTATTTTTATAAATTCTGATTTTTATATGATAATATTTTATTCAATTAAAAAATAAAACTAAATTTACTATAAAACTAAATTTATTTAATTATTTCATGTTTTACTATTATTTACTTTATATTGAAAATACTAATAATATAAACATTTTATTGTATAATAACTTCTTTTGAAAGCTATAATTCAATTAAATAGGTTTTTAATTTCATTCTAAATCAATCAACTCAAAATAAAATATAAAATAGACTCAGAACATAATACACATAAAAAAAACTACCAATGCACTTAGCATTATGATAACCATACTCAAACTTTATATTCTTTGAAATCATTAAGAATTTATTATTTGATCTTAATACAAGTCATACACATAAATGCACATCTTTATTCAAGTAGTGTAATAACATTTTTTAAATGGCACCAAATGCATTACCAAGGAATATTTAGATATATTATATCAATTAATAAAATTTTCAAACCCAAGAATGTAGATATATTATATCAAGTAATAAAATTTTCAAACCCAAGAATGTAGATATATTATATAAGTAATAAAATTTTCAAACCCAAGAATGTATACACTTCAAATTTCACATAAAAGTAAATTTGATTAACTAAAACAATAATAATTATAATTATTAATTTTTAATATTATAATGTAGCATAATGTTGAAGTCAACTTTTTAATGTCAACCATGGTCAACATTCTTAATGGCATAATGAAACATAATATTTGGTGAACATTGCAAAGCAATATAACCATTGAAGAACATAACAGTTTCACATAAGTCAAGAAATATCATTGCAATGCCAGAAAACCATTAAGGAGTTTTGCAATCCATCATAATAATTCAAGAGTGCTACAATGTGAAACATAACCCTTTAGGAGTATCACAATGTGAAATAACCCTTTATGAATGTTTCCATGAGACATAACCATTTAGGAATGTATCAATTTGACATAAGTCAATCAAGAAACATAGTCATTGAGAAATGTTGCAATCCAATATAAACCTTGAGGAATGTTGTGATGCGACATGACCCTTTATGAATGTTGCAAGGCAACACAACAATTAAAGATTGTAGAAATTCAAAATAAGTCAACCAACATGTATGTCACAACATGACATAGCCATAGTTGACCATAGCTAACCATGGTCAAACATGAACCATAGTCAACATGGTTAAAGATGGTCAACCATATTCGACTATGGCTAAAAAGAGTCAACCATGGTAAAAACTGGTCAACCATAGTCAACCATGGCCAACCAATCTCAACCATGGTTAAACATGTTCAACCAAAGTCAACCAAATGAATTAGCATTGCATTTCAATATTTAATAGCATGATGGATTTACCTTCATTGACCAATATCTTATCACATTCATTTATAAAGGGGGTTTTAAAATTATGAAAAATAAATTTAATATATTGTATGTGTTGGCGCGCAGTAGGAAGACCCAAGGTTTAGGGTATGAATAGACTACACAAGTAATCAATCTTAAATAAAGTTTGTTGATTTTATTTACTTGCATGTAGGGTGGATCACTGGAAGACTGTGTTGGACCAATGCCCAAGCTTTTTCGGCATTCAACAACAACTGCAAAGCCGTGCTGGAAGCCAAGCCTCAAGTCGTCCTCCATTGGCACTTCATTGAACCGATTGACCTATAATTTTGTATAAGATCATCAATTTATCTTTTATGGTGAAATAAAACAAATTTATATCCAATTTATTATTTGGATATAATATTTGAGTTATTGGTACTTACAATTCGTGCCACCAGATTCGAATCACCATGAGGCCCAAGCTTGTGCTAGCCATGCTTTTCTAGACTTGCCTTTGTTGCCTTTGATGTTTCTCGAAGCCTATGAAAAGTTTGAAATATGTTAGATGTTGCAAATATCATGTAAAAATAAAGAGCAATAAACATATAATTACATGGTCCAAAGTATTTCATATCTTCCTATGCCCAGTGGTAGCTTTCCCTATTTTCTTAAAGCCCTCTCCCTTCCATCATCTAACACAGATTTCCACTCCCTTACTAGAATCATTGGAGGGTTCTCATACCTACGGTTCATTTCTAGATGAACCCTATATTGGTCCCTCACAATCTTCATATGTTGGTTGGATTTCTTGAGGACCTCTGCTTGGTTGAAGGTATTAGCACCGAACAACCCAATCAAGCGATTAATTATCTCATATTTTAAATTTTTTCTTTGTTTATCACACCCTGTGTGGATGGTGGGCCCAAATATCTCCAGTGACCAATCATTTAGATGTTTAAAAAAAACATCATTTCCTGCAAAATGATCATGTCATCATTAGTTTAAAAAGAATGATCTATGAGTAAATTTCAATTAGATTATATATAATAGTTAAAACATTTTTGTAATACCTTGTATCTTCTCTATATTTATGGGAATGAGATTTTTGTCCACCAAAAATGTGGTCTGTACAAAGATCTAGGAAAGTTTGCTTGAGAAATATCAATAATACTCTCTGATGCATCGACCCACTGACCCTCTTTTGCTTGATCTTTCATGCATCAAACAGTAGAGGGTGCACCCACATCTTGCCTTTGGGGTGTCCTTCTATGTGTTGTCGACTATTCAATTGACAAAAATGGCACATTTTTAGATGCACATGGGGTTAGATGCTCGTGATGTGAAGATTCATCAGTAGCATCAATAGTAGCAGTAGGCCTCTCACCAGGATTATGTGGACGCAAATACTCCTGTAAAAACAAACCATATTTTAGTTCATGGCATATACTAGTATAAAATGTAAAACCATAAATGAATTTTTCTTCTAATTAAATATCACACAGCTTACATTCAAAGACTAAGATCTCATTGTCAAATGATCATTCTTTTCTCTAATCTCCTTTGTTTGCGGTAGAATGAATACCAAACAAAGGATTTCCACATTTTTTTTTACGAACTTCTTTAACATATGAAAGGGGTAAAGTGATGATGCAATGTCAACATCGCACATTATCTCATCCACATCCATTTCTATGGATTTATCTGCTAATGGATATGTATCCTGCGACAAAAATATAGAAAACATTAATATCGAAAAAGCCAACATAGAAATATAAGAAACCAATAGATTCATAAAAAAAACATAATAATACAACATATTTAATTTGTACAATTACTATGGGCTATACTGGTTGGGTCGAGGATGGTGTCCTTTGATCTATCGGGGAATTTCTCTGGTCAAGCGCAACCTACAACAAAAATATTGAAAACATTAATATCGAAATGAAACCAATAGACTCTCAAAAAATAATAATTAAAAAACACATTTCTTATATTTAATTTATACAATTTACAATGGGGTATACATGTTGCCCCAATGATGGCATTATATCATCCATCGGGGACTTGCCCCGATCAACAACCTGCAAAAAAAATATTGAAACCATTAATATCGAAATGAAACTAATAGACTCTTGAAAAAACATAATTAAAAATGAGGTATACCTACTGCCTAGAGGCTGGTGTCATTTAATGAAACATATTCCTTATATTGATTATATTGAAATGAAACATTAACAAAAAACATTAATTGACAAAAACATAAGTTATTAGATTCATTAATTATAGGTTCGGTGAAATGTTATATTTACCACTCCCATAGTAACAACATTTGTATCTATTTGATTCAAATTGTAATTGATCAACAACTCTTCCCTTGCAACTATTGATTTTATGGCACACACAAAAATACAATTTCCTTCACGCCCCTCAAATATGCAATTGGGTTGTTTATTTTTAGACCTAGGTTGTTTATTATTTATAAACCCTTCAATATTCCCTGATATTTTTGGCCTTCCATCAATGTACATACTCAATCCTTTGTTTTGATTATTGTCTTTTAGCTATAAATAATTTGCAGATACTTTGTATATGCGCATACTACATGTATATTGGACCATCCACATCCAATATTTGTAATTGTAGAAGGGTTCGACATACTCCATCAATTCAGTACATCTTTCATAACCCACATTTATGCCATCCATTCAAAACAACCCCAAACCTTGTAATGACGATGGTGGAATCTGAAATATCCTCTCGTTCACAAAAAAATCTATGTTTAGACGAGGAAGATCCTTGGGTACCCATTGTTTCACTAGATGTTTGTACCTCAAGGGCACCTCGATGTCTCCTATGGTCTCATCATCATAAGGACATGACCCCCCTTTCGCGAGAAAAATCCCATTTGTTTATGGAATTTTCTTCTAATCTTTTGACATCTAGTTGATCTCCCTCTTTTAGGCCTACTAGATGTCTCACTATCCTCTAGTATTCCCGAACTTCCCTCGCTCGAGGAGGAAACATCTAACAACAAATTTTTTGGTTTTACCTGCACTCCATCTAATGAGAGTAATAGTTAACAAACATTTGTAGAAAAGGAATGGAGAAAAAAGAGTTGAGCGATTTGGCTACAAGTTGGATATGAAAACATCGAAACTTTCCATCACTTTTCAAATAGTTGAAAGATGATTAAGACAATATGGTGAATTGAAAATTCAAATGGGCTAGATCCTTTTCATTCTCTAAAATAGAAAAAGAAGGAGTTTGTTACTTTATCTCTCTATTCAAAGATGAAACCAATGCCACCATAGATGTTATTTTATGGTAATTAGTTTCTCCTTGAGGTTCATAATCTAGAAGAAAACAAAATTCTGATGGCCAAAATCTCCAAAGAGGAACTCCTCAGTACCCTTCATAGCTTCCAAAAAGATAAAAGTCCAAATCTAGATGGCCTTGGAAGTAATCTTTTGAAGGTGGTCAAATATTCCAAATCAAATAGTCAAAATTTGAATGCATTTAACTACACATTCCTAGTGTTGATAACTAATTTAGACAACCCTTCAAAGTTTGACCATTGTAGGCCTATCTCCCTCTGTAATAGCATGTACAAAAATATCTCCAAAATGATTGCTTGAAGGATAAAAATAATTATATCAAATCACATTTCCCTAGAGAAATTTGGATTTCACAAAGTATAATAGATTCATGAAGGTGCAAGAGGGATTGCACTCCATCAAAACTAGGAATAAGAAATCTCTTACCTTAAAGGTTGACCTCTCCAAGTCCTTTGATATGGTAAGCTAGGTTTACCTCAAATGTCTTCTCATTCATTTGGAATTTAGTCATGCTTTGTGACTTGGACTCTTATCTATATCAACTCTACTTATTTAACTATTCTTATAAATGGCTCAACCTCCCCCTTTTTAAGAGCTTAAAAAGGTATTAGACAGGGTTATCTGCTTCTTTTCCTTCTAGTGGCTAAAAGACTTAGAATATTACTAAAGGAAGCCTCAATACCTGGAAGACTAAAATGAATTAACCTAGGGCCTTCATGTAACATAAATCACATGTTATTTGTATCTGACATTCTCACTTTTTGTGAAGGGACAAGGGAATCAGAGGACTATCTCAATGAACTTTTGAACATTTTTTGTCAAGAAACGGGAATGAAGATCAATAGGGATAAACTCTCCCTCTGACTGATATTATTATTTTGTTGGGAAGCAAAAACATCTCTTGAAGGAAAACCATTATAGAAAAACATCTCTTGAAGGAACAACATCTCTTGACGGAAAACCATTATAGAAAGGGAAATTTGTTATGGATGATAGAAAATATGGAAAGGAGAGTTAATGCTTGGTGAAAAAAATGGATCTCCAAATCGGGAAGGATGGTCTTAGTTAAGGTAGTGTTTGAATCCATTTTGGTCGGCTAGATGTACTTAGCCTAGATCCCAAAATGGGCGTCGAGGAAAATTAAAAAACTTTTCTTTTACTTCTTATGGTTAGGGGACATTGAGAGAAAAAAATGGTTTTATCCTTTTGAAAGGTTAACCACTCCTTTGGTGCCCCGGAAGTCACAAACATCGAGTCATGGTTGGAGAGTATGGTGATTTTCTTTTCACTTCACGAATATACCTCCAACATGAAGGCTTGCATGCCGGTCTTTTAACTGAAGGGGAGTTCTCTTCTATGGTGGAAGACACTCCTACCGCAGTTGAACATGGTCGTCGAAGACGTGTCATGGGAACTGTTCAAGTGTAATATCCCAGATATAAAAATTATGCAGCACAAAAATAAAATGATAGAAATGGTAGATGAGCAACAATATAACCAGAACAACACCAAAATAATACCAAAATGATACCAGAATAACACCAGAAAGAGAAATTAGATTATTGAGATCAATGTTCACTTGCCTCTTCAAGGGGGAAACATCCAACATAGCAGAGCTCTATTACAATAATATCCAAGACAACAATTCTCATACCCTTGACTCTTATTTATACTAAATATGTCTATCAAAAGAACCATCTAGAGGAAGATCCTTCTAGTAGCAGAAGCTTCTATTAGGTCTTCATACATTTGACTTATTCTTCCTTATTTCTAGGCCTTATTAATATTGAAATTTATTACATCATAATATATTATTCTACCTATGTGAGGGGCTAGGTCCCTAACATGTCCTCCCCCTTAAAAACAACCTTGTCCTCAAGGCTTGAGATGTGGAAATTGTTGTAGAATAATAGCTAGTTGACAAGTGGAATCTACAGGGGTTGTATCTTTCCACTGGACTAACACTTCCTTGATGGTTTGTTGACACAGGTGATGCTCACGTTGGTCCAAAAATTCTTATGCTTGTAGCCAAATGGATCCGTCTTTGTCCAACTTGGGAAGGTTGGTTTGATTTTTGCATTTAGTTCCAATCACCTTCTTTAAGCAGGAAACATGAAAAACATGATGTAGCTTAGAAAGACTGGGCAAAGTTAACTGATAGGCCACCTGTCCCACATGCTTGATAATGGTATAAGGACCGTAAAATTTGGGCGCTAGTTTTTTACAATGGTCAACCTTGAGGGAATTTTGCTTGTAAGGTTGCAGTCGAAGAATCACCTGATCCCCTTCTGCAAATTGACGTTCAGAGTGACCTTGATCTACTTTTTGCTTCATACAATTCTAGGACATGACCAAATTCTCTTTGAGGGTATGGAGAATAGCCTCTTGAACTATAAGCATTTGGTCAACCGCCTAGACCTTCTAGACACCTGGTAAATATGATAGAATTGAAGGTGGATTTTGTCCATATACCACTTCAAAAGGATTCATGCGAGTAGATGTATGGTATGAAGTGTTGTACCACCATTCAACTAGTTGTAACCATTGAGCCCAATGATTTTTCTTTTCCAAGGCAAAACACCTCAAATATGTTTCCAAAAACTTGTTGAAAACTTCAGTTTGACCATCATTCCGGGGATGATAAGTTGTGATGAGATGAAATTGGGTTCCTTGTAGCTTGAACAGTTCTTGCCAAAAATTTATGGTGAAAGTTGGGTCGTGATAAAAAACAATATAATGTGGCATGCCATGAAGATTGAAGACCTGATCCATGAAAAGTTGAGCCACAGTGGATGTTGTAAATGGGTGTTTAAGAGAACATAAATGAGCATACTTGGAAAGGTGATCAACTACCACCATGATGATTGATTTATTTCCCGATTTAGGTAAGCCTACAATAAAATCCATAGCGATATCCCACCAAATAGCAGGTGGAATCGGAAGCGGTTGTAGTGTGCCAGGAGATTTGACTGCTTCTCCCTTGTTGCATTGACACACATCACATTCAGCCACAAAATTATGAACGTCCTTTTTCATACCATCCTAGAAAAAAGAGTGTTTGACCCTGTCATAGGTTTTGGTAAACCTAGAGTGCCCACCTGTGGGTGTAGCATGAAACTTAGAAAATACCATGGATTTAAGTTTTGGTTGTTTACTTAAATAAAAACGAAATTTGTATCGAAGTTCATCATGGAGGCAAGAGTACCCTGGGGAAACTGGAGAATTGGACTGCAATTTTTGTATCAGATGTGAACATTTGGTATCGTGTAGCAATTCCTAGCAAGTGGCTTGGAGCCAATCTGGTACAATGAAGGAGAGAGAAAAAAGGGACCCTTCATCTTCATATTTTCAGGAAAGTGCATCCGCAACCACATTATCTTTTCATTTCTTGTAAATGATCTCATTATCATATCCAAAGAGCTTAGTCACCCATTTTTGTTTCTCCGGCGAGGAAATGCATTGTTCCAGAAAATACTTGAGGCTTCAATGATATGTCTTAATTTGGAAGCGTTGTTGATAAGGGCGCCAAAGATCAACAACATGCATAATAGGCAACATTTCCTTTTCATAGATTGATTTGGCCAAATTTAATTCAGACAACTGTTTGTTGGTAAAGGTCGACCCTCTTGCATAAGGACAATGCCAATTCCTTTACTTGAAGCATCACATTCTAGGAAAAAGGTCTTTGTGAAATCAGGAAGGGCCAGGACTGGAATGGTGCACATGGCCATCTTCAAGGTTTGAAAATCCTGAGTAGCTTCTGGAGTCCAGGTGAAAGAATTATTTTTAAGGAGTGCAGTGAGAGGGGCCGCAATATTTCCATAATTCTTAACAAACTTGCAATAATAACCTGTTAAGCCCAAAAATCCATGCAAGATTTTGAGAGTCTTTGGGTGAGGCCAGTCTTGCATAGATTCAATCATTTTAGGATCCAGATTGACATTGTCCTTTCCAACAAGATGATCGAAGTACTCGACTTCTGAGGTGTCAAAATCACATTTAGATTGTTTCAAGAAAAGTTGGTTCTGAGAGAGTAGATGGAGAAATTGATCCACATGAATAAGATGGTTTATCCAGGTTTTTCTATAGATGAGGATATCATCAAAGAAAACTAAGACAAAATGATAGAGAAAAGGATGGAAGACATGATTCATGAGGCTTTGAAAAGTTGAGGGAGCATTACACAAGCCAAAGGGCATGACCAAAAACTCATAGTGGCCCTCATGAGTTCTAAAGGTTGTCTTAGGAATGTCTGCCTCTTTCATACGAATCTGGTGGTAGCCAGAATGAAGACCAAGTTTAGTAAAGAAGTGGGCACCACTCAATTCATCCAAGAGGTCATCAATGACATGAATGGGAAATTTCTCTTTAATGGTGAGTTTGTTGAGGGCTTGGAAGTCAGGACACATGAGCCAAGAACCTTCTTTCTTCATGACCATGACCATATCAAAAGAGTAGAGACTCATACTAGGGTGGATAATACTTGTGTTAAGTAGTTCTTGAACCATTTTCTCAATTTCATTTTTTTGGTAAAAGGGGTGATGATAGGGATGGATATTCGGAGGAAGGCTTCCTAGGACAAGGGGAATAGAATGATCATGAAAACCATGGGAATGAGGGAGTCCCTAAGGAGTGGAAAAAACCACTTGATGTTTAGAGAGGATGGATTGGAGGTCTTGCGGCACAGAGGGTGTCCCAGTTGCTTGTATGGCATGGATTTGCGCAATAATGCTGGAATGACCTTTTATTAGCAACTTTTCCATGTGATGGGAACTAATGATCTCAAGGGAACCAACAATGATGCCTTGGAACTTATATTGTTGGCCCTCCTGGTCGAAATGCATGGTTAATTCCTTAAAATCCATGAGAATGGGACCTAAAGTCCTTAGCCAGTCTGCACCCAACACAATGTCACAACTACCCATGTTGATAGAAAACATATGATATTTCAGGTGGTAGTCACCAATTTGGAGACACATATTTTCACAATGCCCTCCACATTTCATGGACCCACCATTGGAAATCATGATTTGGAAATTATTGACTGCACGGATATAGAAATTAGTTTCTTAGGAAATTCAACGATGAATAAAATTATGGGTGATTCCACTATCAACAAGAATGATGACCTTCCTATGCTTGATGTAGCCAATTAGTTTGAGGGTTTGGGGAGAAGAGAAGCCAATGAGAGAATTTAGGGAAATGACTGGTTCTACTTTGGGAGGTTCTGGGGGAGGGGTTATGTCAGTGGTTTCAAGTGACTCAGACACAAGGGGAGTTTCAACATCCTCTTCTAAAACATCCTTCGAGATGGCCATAAAAATATTTTTTTCCTTACACTTGTGTCCCGAAAAATATTTGTCATCACAATTATAACAAAGGCCTTTGATTTGGCATTCAACCATTTCGGCCCTTGTCAATTTTTGGATATTTAGTAGAGTAGAAGGAGGAGTGGGATTTACTGGTTTAGTGCAAGGAATAAAGGAGGGTTTCTAGTTTTGAGAAGAGACAACCTATTGTGCTTCCTTATCTTGTTTAGTGTCCTCCACCCAACTCTGAGGTCGAGCCATGAAGACATGGGCACGAATCTCATCCTTGAGGCCACTAATAAAACATTTTCGGAAAAAATCATCAAACATGCCCTCTGTACAAAAACCCAGTCGCTCAAAAGTAGCTATAAAGTCTTCCATTGTGCCAGATTGTTTCAACTTTGTCAAACAACATAAATGGTTGGTGTCAGTGTCAAAGCATTCATAAATCTCTTCCACAAAGTGTGTCAAAGCAACATACCCTTGACGAGCATTTTTTCTCCATTGCCACCATTGCCAACGTTCTTGATCCAGATGAAGAACACCATACCGGAGTTTGGCCAAGTCATCTGTAATGCCCTAGAAAGAGAAATAATGTTCCATTTGAGTTACCCAACTAGTGGGATCCAAGCCATCAAATTTGGTCACATCCACACACAGAAGGAGTAGGTGATGTTGAAAGTGATGGGGATGAAAATTATGGGAATGAGAGGAATTTTCAGCTTCGATGTGCAAAGGTGGGTCAAATAAAGGGGTATCTGTAGGGATATGAATCTTGGTGCAGATCATGGAAGTGAAAGATTCAATATGGGTAGTAATGCCTTGTTTGAGGTCTTCTTTGAGTTCCTTGATTGAGGCAGTGATGGAGGAATGAATTTTTTTATAGATGGTGGAAATATTGGCACTAAGCTGTCTCACTTCTTTTTGGGTCTTTATGAAATTAGATTGCAAGGTTTTGAAGCAAGCTTCCAAGTATTGGCTATGGGTATGGACCATGATGACGAGGGAACCAAAAAGGGGCAGGTGGGGTCAATTTTTTTTATGAAAAATGATAGGTATGAATGTGATAAGGACGAACAGATAAATCCAATGGAATAGGTCTCAAATAATGGTGCAACAAAATCCAAACTTTTTTCTTTTACACCTGTGGAGTTATCCTCTAGTCTGAAGAATACTGCACTGATGAAATGCCCAAATTATTAATCAGGAAGAAATGTGTAGTGATTTGGCAACTCGAATGAAGGAGACACTATTGCATAGCAATAGATCTTGTCTGCTTTATTTTTTGTTTCAATCCCCAAGGGTTAGGTATTCAAGGGTTCTACAGACAAGTTTTTTCCCTATGCTATAGCTCTCTGATATACGTGTAGGGTCCAATAGTAGTACTCGACCCAATATCTCAGGGCATCAACTAAGGAGGCTAGACTATAGCCTTATTCATACTACCCGAATACCCAGGTACTAGAGAGTATCTTCCCGAGTGTTTCTCCCGGTGTCACTTTAGCAGTCAGGAAATCGATTAGTTTATCTAAAGAGGGCTTCATGAAATCTAGGTCGATCCGTATACAAGTGTTTTCTGATGCACTATCACTCGAAGGGGTACCAAAAGGGATTACAAGGGTGGCCAACATAAGTATGCTTAAGTACCACTTGTATTTCCTGTGTGTATGACTCCCCAAACGTGGGTTTATGCATGTAACAATAGATATTTGTAGCGTAAAGATGCTGGAATAGTTTCTACCCTGACAAAAAGATTAACCCACAATTTGTTTCCAAGGAAAGTGCTCTGATACCACTTGTAATATTTTAGATATAAAAAGTATGCAGAACATAAATAAAATGCTAGGAATGGAAGATGAGAAACAATATAACCAGAACAACACCACAATAATACCAAAATGATACCAGAATAACACCAGAAAGATCACTTAGATTACTGAGAGAAATGTTCACTTTTCTCTTCGAGGGGGAAACCTCAAGAAGAGAGGAGATCTATTACAATAATATCCAAGACAACAATTTTCATACCCTCGACTCCTATTTATACTAAATATGTCTATAAAAATAATCATCTAGAGGAATATCCTTCTAGAAGTGGAAGTTTCTATTAGGTCTTCTTACATTCGACTTATTCTTCCTTGTTGCCAGGGCTTATTAATATTGACCTTTATTACATTGGGATATATTATTCTACCTACGTGAGGGGTTAGGTCCCTAACATCGATGAATGGTTCCAGGAGAGGTATCTATCTGAGGAATTCATTGAGCATCATCTCAACGAGTTCAACGCCTTGCGGTAGGGAAGTCATATGGTGCCCGAGTATGAGGCTTGTTTTATGGAGTTGCTTCGGTATGCTCTGCACCTGAATACTGAGAAACTTAAGGTCAACAGGTTCATGTTTGGCCTTAATGTCAACATTCGTGCAAAGGTTAGCATTTTTATGCCTCAAACCTTACATGATGTTGTCGATAATTCCATCATAGTAGAGGAGGAGCTTATCAGTGGGGGTCAAAGTAGGACTTCAGCGAGACCTACGAGGCAGGTGTCATCTAGTGCGTAGAAGAATTAGATACCATCTAGACATTCACCAGGATATCATGGCTTCCAGAGAGGATCCACTTTCACTACACCTTGGCAACCAGTGCCTCAGTAGCAGACTCCTTACCGAGGAACACAGCACCAACAACATCGTCAACTGCAACAACATCATTTTAGGCATGTTCCGCAGAACAGACCATGGTTTCATGTTGGTGGTCCTTCAACTTCTACTTCGAGTACCATGAGTACTAGACCAAAGAAAGGGTGTTGGATATGTAGAGAGCCACATTACCAACGTGACTGCCCAATGGAGAGTACTAGAGCATCTGGATCAGTCGGACCCACTACCGTGGAAGATTTGGGCAAGGCCCATCGAATTCATGCAGCGGTGAATAACCACCAAGGAGAGCACTAGTCGACTGTGATTGAGACGTCAGGTACTATCACTGACTAGACCCTTAGTATTTTGATAGATCCAGGTGCTACCGAGAGTTTTATTTTTGGTGCAGTGCTAAAAAAAATTAAGGTAAAGGAAGTCAAACAGGACGAGTTTAGCTTTGTATAAATGGCTTCAGGAGCCAAATAGAAGGTTGGTGGGAAAGTTACGGGATATAGACTTAACCTAGGAGACTTTGTCACTAGGGCCAACCTATACGTCACAACTTTAGGGTCTTATGACGTCGTGATCGATATGGACTGGTTGGAATCACATGATGTGATACTTGACTGTAAGATGAAATGGTTAAGCTTGGTCGATGACGAGGGACAGAGATGCATGATTGTAGGTCGGAACCAGGGAGTCTCCATTAGGTTTATCTCTTCCTTGCAACTACGAAAGAGCATGCGCAAGGGATGTAAGATTTATGAAATCTATGTGTTAAATGAGAAGGGAGTAGAGAAAGGTCTAGAAAACATTTCGGTGGTGCGAGAGTTTGCGTATGTCTTCCCTGAGGATTTACCTGGGATGCCATCAGAGAGGGAACTAGAATTTACCATCGACCTAAAACCAGGAACTGAACTGATAGAAAGAGCGCCTTATTGGATGTGGACCCTGGAGTTACCGAAGTTGAAAATGCAACTGAAGGAGTTGTTGGATCTAGGACTTATACGTCCAAGTGTGTCACTGTGGAGTGCACTTGTTATCTTCATATAGAAGAAGGATGGGTCATGGAGACTCTACATTGACTATCGTCAATTGAACAAGGCAACGATCAAGAATCAATATCTGTTTCCAAGGATTGATGATCTGTTTGATCAAATGAAGGGTGCGACGGTGTTTTTAAATATCAACTTGAGATCAGGGTATAACCAGTTATGAATCAAAGAAGACGACATCCCTAAGAGTGCCTTTAACATGAGGTTTGGACATTTCGAGTTTATTGTTTTACCATTTGGAATGACGAATGCCCCAGGGGTATTTATGAGTTTGATGAATGGGGTGTTCTACAAATACTTAGACAAGTTCATCCAAGTATTCACTGACAATATTTTGATTTACTCTTGAACGATGGAGGAGCATGATGAGCACTTGCGCATGGTACTACAGTATCTACGAGAGAACAAATTGTATGGGAAATTGTCTAAATGCTTGTTTTATCAATCAAAGATTCACTACTTAGG
This sequence comes from Picea engelmannii, assembly GCA_009831015.1. NCBI lineage: Eukaryota > Viridiplantae > Streptophyta > Pinopsida > Pinales > Pinaceae > Picea > Picea engelmannii. The sequence goes on along the minus strand of ML785594.1, from coordinate 273,784 downwards.
GCATGTCATATCCGGTGAAGGTATCACTATTCATATAGCAAAGGTCGAGGCTATTATGGAATGGCCTACATCAAAAAATCTCCTCGAAGTGCGTAGCTTCATGGGTTTAACAGGATATTATCGACGACTCATCAAAGGTTTTTCTAACATAGAAAATCTGATTACGGAATTGCAAAACAAGAACAGGAAGTTTGTTTGGACCGAGAAATGCACAGAGTCATTTCAAAGGCTCAAGGATCTATTGATGACAACACCAATACTGAAGGTCCCTGACATGGATGCATACTTCTTGGTATGCACTGACGCATCCAAGGAAGGCTTAGGCAGAATCTTGATGCAAGACGGTCGAGTGATCGCTTACATCTCGAGAATTTTTAGAAGGCATGAGGAGAACTATGCAATGCATGATTTGGAGTTGTTATCCATTATTTATGCCTTGAGAGTTTGGAGACACTACCTTATTGGAAGAAAATTTGAACAAAAAATGGACCACTGTGATCTACAACACATCTTTACGCAAAATGACTTGAACGCATGACAACGACATTGGTCGGAATTGTTTAGCGAGTACGATTTCGATATTACTTACATAAAAGGAACAGTGAATAGAGTGGTTGATGCATTGAGTTGGAGACCTCACATATTTTCGGTGATGCTTCTTTAGATGAATATACATGGAAATATTCTAACCTTACAGTGCGATGTTGACTGGTGCAAATAGGTCAAGGATCTTTTATGGACAAAACACAATGATGGTACCAAAATTTGAGGGATTTAGTGTGGATAATGATGGATTAATGAGATTTAAAGGTCGAATTTATGTACTGCCCAACAACGAGTTGAGGAATTTGATCCTAAATGAGGCTCATAGAGAAGTGTACATGGCTCATCCTAGAGTCACGAAGATGAGGGCAAACCTTAAACGCTTATTCTTCTGGAAAGGAATGAAGGCAGAAATAGTCAACTACATGGCCAGATGTCTAGAATGTCAGCAGGTGAAGGTTGAACATAGACACCTGACATGATTACTACAGCCACACGCTATTCTAGAATCAAAATGGGAGGTCATTTCGATGGATTTCATTTTTGGATTTCCACTGACGATAAGGAGACATGACTCAATTTTTGTGGTAGTCGACACTCTGACGAAGAGTGCCCATTTTATTCCTTTGCATACGACATATGAGGCACCTGACATAGCTATAGTTTTCATCAATGATATTGTGAGGTTGCATGGCGTGCCTAAGAGGATAATATCTGATAGAGGATTGGTGTTTACAGGACGATTTTGGACTAGTTTCCAAGAGGCCTTGGGAACCCAACTTAACTTTAGTACCACGTATCACCCGGAGACAGATGGGTAGACCAAGAGAAAAAACCAAATCTTGGAGGATATGTTGCGTATGTATGTTATGGACTGAAAAATGCATTGGGAAGAGTTCTTTCCACTAGTATATTTTACATACAACAATATTTATCAAAGCACCATTAAGATGGCTCCCTTAAATTTTCTTTGTGGGCGACCGTGTCGGACGCCTTTGAGTTGGGATCAACTTGAGGATAGGCTCCTGGTGGGACCAGAAGCAATCCAATAAATGGAAGATAAAATGAAAACAATAAGACGAAGGATCAAGGAAGTGCAGAATCGACAGAAGAGTCATGTCGATGTGCATCATGTCGATCATAGTTATGAAGTTGGCAATCAAGTATTATTGCGGGTGAAACCACATAAGAGTTCGATCAAGTTTGGAAAGGGTGCTAAACTCTCTCCTAGGTTCATGGGACCTTTCATTATTGTGGAAAGGAAAGGGCCCATGGCCTATCGACTAGCCTTGCCTGATTCTTTGAAGTGTATGCAGGATGTTTTTCACGTATCTGTTTTGAGACATTATGTTAGTGATCCTACACATGTTATTGACCTGAGTTCCTTGCAGGTATCGGACGAGGGTGCACTCACGGTGGAGCCAATCCTCATCTTGGACCATCGCATTTGACAGCTACAATGTTGAACAGTAGATCTGATCAAGGTCTAGTGGGAGAACTATAGTCCACACTCGACGACCTGGGAGGACGCATATGATATGCGTAAAAAAATCAATTTTTTTTGATAGATAGACTTATGATATTATAATACACTTTATCTCGACACTTATTTACTGTGAAATGTCAAGACGAAGTTTAAAACAAGAGGGGGTGTATGTAACATCCCTCTCTTGCATGCACTGAGAGAACTTATTCTTTGAGGACACTTGCATGCAAGTGATCTGGTTCTTTATATGATTGGTTGTTGTGATTATGATTATGAGATATTATGGATTTGATGATATGTTATTTTGGTGTATTTACATAGACATGTGCTATTGATTGGGTTCCCCTGATTGTGCAAGACTCTGGACGTTGAGGATGTTGAGGCATCGATGAAACCCCTTGGACTCTTGGTCGATTCAAGGAGTGGATTGATAGGGTTTGAATGTTGTTGATGTGACATATGTACATATGATTAGATATTTGATGTTGATTGTTATTTCTGACATGATTCATTGATGGATGCAGGCTGACTATATCTTGTCAACCAGACTTACATTTGGAGTAAAGGAGTCACGGATGACATCCAAAGACATTGAGGGATAGGGGTGGTAGTAGCCCTGCCACATCCTCCTAGCACTCCCTACGTGGCTCAAACTGTAGGTTAACGATTACCTAGTTCGAGAGACCCGTGATGTCATGAGGGAATACTGTTACAATCGGTCATGATGATTCTAAGGGAGTGCAATAAGGCATGGTCCTTATTCCTTACAGGCCTTTAGTCTCCCACAAAATCAGCTGACAGAGTATTGACTCCAGGGGTTTGACGTCTACCAAATTCAGTCAAGAGGTCAGTGGCATCCTTGGAGCACGTAGTGCGTCCTGAAGGGCACATCATGATTTTAACTATGGTAAGTTAATAAACCTAATGCCTAGAAAACTATGCCTCCTTAGGACCTGGTTGGCCTTAAAATGAATTATGCGATAAGTAAATTTTAATAACATTTTTTCCCTTAAAAATTGTCGCCAAGCATAGTGAATTGAAAACCTAGGTCTGAGTAGAACCTTTGCACAAAAAAAACTATTTAGACATGTAACAAGAAGGGGGTAAAGAAAATTCAAGCATTAATAATTCGTCTACGTGGAAAGATTCTAACCTACAGTCCGACGATGACTGGTACAAAGAGGTCAAGGATTTTTTACAGACAAAACACAATGATGGTACCAAAATTTGAGGGATTTACTATGGATAATGATGGATTAATGAGATTTAAAGGTCAAATTTATGTACCGCACAATGGCGAGTTGAGGAGTTTGATCCTAAATGAGGCTCATAGAGAAGTGCACATGGCTTATTCCAGAGTCATGAAGATGAGGGTGGACCTTAAACCCTTATTCTTCTGTAAAGGAATGAAGTTAGAAATAGTCAACTACATGGCCAGATGTCTAGAATGTCAGCAGGTGAATATTGAACATAGACATCTGGCATTATTACTATAGCCATACGTTATTCCAAAATCGAAATGGGAGGTCATTTCGATGGATTTCATTGTTGGATTGCCACTGACGGAAAGGAGACACGACTTGATTTTTGTGGTAGTCAACACTCTGACGAAGAGTGCCCATTTTATTCCTATGCATACGACGTATGAGACAACTGACATAGCTAGAGTTTTCATCAGTGAGATTGTGAGGCTGCATGGCATCGGGGATGATTTTAAGGATGGAAATTTATTTTAAAATGTAGAAACCTTGGTGAATATTACTAATCCTTCATATGCTAACTATAAAATGTTTGGCAATATTTTTGTAAAAATTTTCAAATTTCAAAGGATTTTATATAGTTTGTATGAAATTTTGGCAATTTTTAAGGTAAAATAATTTTATCCTATAGAATTTGGGCGAATCATCTTTAGAATAGCGAATCATTTTTTGGGAAAAACCATGGAAAATTAGTCCATGAGAGAAATTTATCCCCTAAAATCATCCCTGCATGGCCTGCCTAAGAGGATAATATCTGATAGAGGATCAGTGTTTACAAGACGATTTTGGACTAGTTTCAAAGAGGCCTTGGCAAACCAACTTAAATTTAGTACCGCGTATCACTCGGAGACAGACGGGAAGACCGAAAGAAAAAACCAAATCTTGGAGGATATGTTGCGTATGTACGTTATGGACCGAAATAAGTGTTGGGAAGAGTTCTTACCATTGGTATAGTTTGCATACAACAATAGTTATCAAAGCACCATTAAGATGGAGCCCTTCAAGTTTCTTTGCGGGCAACTGTGTCAGACGCCTTTGAGTTGGGATCAGCTTGAGGATAGGGTCATGGTGGGACCAGAAGCGATCCAAGAAATGGAAGATCAAATTCAATCAATAAGACAAAGGATCTAGGAAGTGCAGGATTGGTAGAAGAGTTATGTCGATGCGCATCATGTCGATCGTAGTTATGAAGTTGGTGATCTAGTATTCTTGCGGATGAAACCGCATAAGAGTTCGATCAAGTTTGGAAAGGGTGCTAAAATCTCTCCTAGGTTTGTGGGATCTTTAGAAATTGTGGAAAGGAAAGGGCCCATGGCCTATTGACTAGCCTTGCTTGATTCTTTGAGGTGTATGCATGATGTTTTTCACGTATCTGTTGTGAGACATTATGTTAGTGATCCTACACACGTCATTGACCTGAGTTCCTTGCAGGTATCGGACAAGGGTGCGCTCACGGTGGAGCCAACCCTCATCTTGGACCATCGCATTCAACAACTATGATGTCAAACAGTAGATCATATCAAGGTCCAATGGGACAACTATAGTCCACACTCGGCGACCTGGGAGGATGCATATGATATGCATCAACAATTTCCATTTTTTTTTATAGATAGACTTATGATATTGCGATACACTTTATTTCGACACTTATTTATTGTGAAAATTTAGGACGAATTTTAAAACAAGAGGGGGTTTATGTAACATCCCGCTCTTGTGCACACTGATCAGACTTATTATTTGAGGGAACTTGCGTGCAAGTGATCCGGTTCTTTATACGATTGGTTGTTGTGATTATGATTATGAGATATTGTGGATTTGATGATATGTTATTTTGTTGTACTTACAGAGACATGTGCTATTGAATGGGTTCTCCTGATTGTGAAGGAATCTCGACATTGAGGATGTTGAGGCATTGATGAAACCCTTGGAATCTATGTCGAGTTAAAGAGTGGATTGATAGGGTTTGAATGTTGTTGATATGACATATGTACATATGATTAGATATTTTATGTTGATTTCTATTGCTAACATGATTTGTTGATGGATGCAGGCTGACAATAGCTTGTCGAACATACTCACATTTGGAGTAAAGGGGTCACACATGACAGCCGGAGACATTGAGGGAGAGGGGTGGAAACAACCCTGCCACAGCCTCCTAACACTCCCACCATGGCTCAAACTGGAGGTTAACGATTATCTAGTTCGAGAGACCCACGATGTCGTGAGGGAAGACTGTGACAGTCGCTCACGATGATTCTAAGGGGTGTGCAATAAGAAAGGTCATTATTTCTTAGAGGCCCTTAGTATCCCACAAGATCACTTGACGGATTATTGACTCTAGGGGTTTGACGTCTACCAAATTCAGTCAAGAGATGAGTGGCATCCTTGGACCACGTAGTGCGTCCTGAAGGGCACATTGTGATTTTAACTATGGTAAGTTAATAAACCTAATGCCTAGAAAACTATGCCTCCTTAGGACATGGTCGGCCTTAAAATGAATGATGTGATAAGTAAAGTTTAATAACAAATTTTCCCTTAAAAATTGTCGCCAAGCCTAGTGAATTGAAAACCTAGGTTTGAGTAGAACCTTTGAACGAAAAAAATTATTTAGACATGTAACAAGAAGGGGGTAAAGAAAATTCAAGCATTAATAATTAAAGTGGAAATTTTAATAAAGGTTTAATTAATAAAAGGGGTTTTTGGTTGTTTTTGTCTAAACCTGCTAATTATGAACTTAGTTATAAAAAGGGGAAACTTTAAGAAAAAGGGAAACTTAAAGAAAAAGGGGGAAACCTAAGGAAAAGGGGAAACTTAAATAAAAGGGGAAACTTAAAAGAAAAAGGGGAATGTATAACTTAGTAAGGAATATAGCCTTTGGAACATTCTATTGTTGAACTCATCTAGGAAGTAGTAAGGCATATGTCATTTAAGAATTCTAAGGGAATTTTGGGGCACCGAGGAGAGTTTTTAGGAATTCTTTTAGGTGGGTGAGGGAAATAGGAATATTTAATAAATTAATAAAATTGATTTTCTGGTGCAACTAGGGGATCGGGTGACATGTGTATGGGGAAGGTTTTTCCTAATTAAATAAATGAAAAAGGAATCTAATGAGGTTTTGGAAAACTAATGACTAATAAAATCTATAAAAGTGATGGCAGAGGAGGAGTATGGATCACATTTGGCTTGCGTAACGTTACGCTGCTAACATTTCATCTTGACTAAACTTTCTCTTGTGGGAATTGGGATACCCAACTTGGGTATCGAGTGGTAGCTCGACCTTGCAAGGAGAGTTGGGTGCTAGAATTCTCTTCTATTGTGTGTGTGGCCCCTTCGTGGCTCAGGCGTCTCAGGGGGAACAAGAGTACCCCTCGTGTTAGCTGGGAGGTACCGATGAGGTCTCATCGATCATAAGGCGGGATCTGGACTGATCGAATGTGTGGGAGGACATCTTCACCTCATCGTCGTCAGTAAAGGTACACCTATTAAATTTTTACTTGCAATAAAATTTAATTTACACTTTTTTATTTTACTTTACTCGGATGACGATTTCATTGTCATGAGATTTCCTTGCACATGTATTTCTACGATAATTGTAATCCTCTTGTTGCTTGATTCATCCTATAAGAAACCTTGCTATCCACAATATCTTTTATTTTTGAGTTATCGTCTAATTGTGCGTGGCCAAAATGAGCCCCGGACTCAATCCAAGGGATGTTTGAGAAATATTCCACACTGCTTGGTATTGAGCAGCCAAGTGCGAAAGGTGTGGTTAGAATGGAAGGGAGTGATCACCCGATCTATCTCATTCAATCCTTCGTTCAATCGTATATGACATGCACGTAGACCCCCTCTCCCTTTTTCGACAAAAGTTAGAACCTCAGTGAGAGCCCAGAAAGGTTGTAAGTCACATTTAATTTCTTTTCCGGCAATCAATTACGGGTCAGGATCGAGTCCTAGTCCTTCTTTCTTCAGGTTCTCGGCTAGTTCGGTGACTCCAGCTCAAACTTTGCATGCGCTTTTGTATCTCCGGTTGCGTTTTCTTTATTCCTTGATTGCGTTTTTCATTATTTTTGTTCTCCACGAAGAAGGTTTGGATGCAGATTGTGTTTTTATCTTTTGATTCATTTATCCTTTAAGTTATTAGTCCATGCTCGAGCAGTCATCCAGGAGTCGAATCGACTGTCTTTCACTCTGGTGTTAAAGATTTAGATTCAAATGCCCTGCTTTCCTATGCATGGATAATAACTATAGGATCATTTCTCTGCCCAACACTGAATTCTCTCGTGGGCGTTTATCCCTCCTTAGCCTCTACAATTATTTTGATTCATTCTCTGCAACTCATGCTTCCACACAATGATTTTTAGGATGTCTCTCTATTTCACCCAACGTTTTATCTCCTTTACGACTCACATATGTGTTTCATTACTATATTTTTCTTTACTGCATGATGACAATGTTGTTAATTACTCTGTTATTATTTATTGCTTGAGGACTGTATTTTTATTACCGTGGCTCCTTATTTACGGCGTTTTCTCCTAGTCTGTATAGCACTTTCTTACTTGCCAGCAACAATCATGTTTCTTACTGGATTTCTGCAATTTCTTTTTATTATCTCCAATTACCACCCATAAGATCAAAATTTAAGATTAAAAATCATTAATTTTGTGCATTTTGAATAGGCATAGGCCTTCAATTTAATAATCTCCATTTCCTTCCAAATTTTGTATCGAATATGAAATACTAAATATGAGTACAACGTTGAAGCTACATGAAGGCATTCCAACCCCAATCTAGTATAACTATTCTATTTTCAAAGAAACTACTGTCATACTTATTAAGAATTTTGGTGGGTGTTCTCCTTTGGGGTTTAATGGAAACATTCTGACTACAAATCGATGACAAATATGTACTACCTTGTGAATTATGTAGGGGTGGACAAATGAGATTCAAATCAACAACTATTGAAGCCGCAATTTGTCATTACACAGTAAAGAAGCGATTTGCATTTTTCTAACCGATTACAGTCTGTCTCCTTAGAATGCGCCTATCGCAGTTTCATTGTTCTTATGGCAGTGTATTTTTATTCCTATTTAACCATATGTTCATTCCTCTAGTTATTTCCTATAGAACTTGAGTTGATTTCTTATAGAACGCGCCAATCCCTTAACTATTAATGTATTCTTATGTTGATTTCTTATAAGCGCAGCATATTTTAAATGTTAGTTGACGGGTTAGAACAATGCCATAAATGCCAGAGTAAATTTACGATGTGAAAAACACAGGGTTCAGAGTTGGCACTGTCCAACTGTGCGTTGACTATAATCCCAATAGTTTTTGTTTGTTTAATTCAGTAGTTAAATTTTAATTACAACGTCCATATTCTACAGTGTCCCTACTACACTTAAAGTTATTTACTTGCAAACTATGTTATGGATTTAAATGATGAAATAGAGCGATACCTATATTAGAAACAGTTAATAACTAGAAACAATTATTAATCAGAACCAATTAATAATTAATAATGCTTAGTGATATCGATATTGATTACTGGTTCGCCTTTCACGATTACTGCTTTATAATTTTTCATGTAAGTTTTGCATTTAGTTCATAGTAGAATTACTTAGTCCAACACTATAAATGATCAAATCAGTAGTAGAATGACTTAGTTATCCAAAAAAAATTGATGTCAAAATAAGACGAGAGCCATCAATTTATGGTTGGAAGGGATATAATTCTTAATGCCTTAGAAGTGAACAATCCTACTAGTAATGAGTCTTTGTTACACATTAAACTAGCATAAAGGTACGGTTTAGGGAGCACACAATTTTTTGTGGGGATACACACTAAATAGGTAAAAAGGTAAGCCAAATGATGAAATTCATTAGTCTAATCACACATTAACCCAAAAATAATGGGAAATGAGATGTTAGGTACCACAAAAATACGACTTGAGAAATGGCACATAACAGGGACATTGGAAGACCTTGGAATTGCAAAAAAGACATAGATCCAAATAGAGAACAAATCCTCCAAAATACCATATGCATGTAATAAAGTGTATTAAGCACTCAAAGTGTTTTATTATTCCTCAAACTTAAATAGATTTGTGACATAATCCAATATTTGTCATGAAAACTTGGTGTATATCTAATTGATTAACAAATTATGTTAAATATCCCTTTTATTATTGATAGCTCCACTCAATATTTCCAAAGAAGGTAAATTTATTAAAGTGTGTTCTCTTATGGGACCCATTCTATTGAAATTAAAAAAAAAATTTGCTTACTCTATTGGAAATTTATAAAGAAATATGAATCCAAGAATGAGTTATTTGAAGATGTTATATTAAAAAAATAAAGAACATCTCCAATGGACCCCTTTTCTTGTATAAACAACATCTTGTTCCACCATCAAATACTTAATTGAGATAAAAAACAATTTTTAAGAAGTAAACATGTCACAAGGATTTCAACTTGGGTGGGGAGGATAACAACTTCTCCTTTGAACCACCCAAGTTATATTCAATAAAGAAGAACCTCCAAAATATTTATTTGATTTTATTTATATTTATTACATATCAATACATAAAAACATCCAAAAAATTTACCAATTTATTTATAGTCTATCAAGTATATTTTTAATAAAAATCTCATTATATTTATGAATATAAAAAACTTAAGTAAAGCATATTAAACTATTATCAAAATAAATAATTTTAATTAAAATCATATTTATTTTAATTGATAATTAATTAATTCAATTAAAATTAAAAAAAATGATAATAAGTTTATGTTAAAAGATATTCATAATCAATTTGTGAAACATTAATGTAATGAAAATGAAAAATAACAAAAAAAAAATATTAGATAACATGATTACACCATTTTGGTTAACAAAAATATCTATCTATCTATTAATTAGATGTGGGTTAAGTTTACCTTGTTTTTGGTTTCCAAGTATATGAAAAAGGATGCAAGAGCTAACATGCCCAAAATCAATATCACAAGTACAACATTTTCTTTAACAATGATTTTCATCTATTAATTAGATAGATGAGGGTCAAGTTTACTTTAATTGGTTTTTTGGTTTTCATTATTGTTGGAATTTGATGAGGATTTTTGTTGTCACTTTATTAATATTGATTATATTTTTAAATGTGTTTCACTATATTTTCTATATTTGTTATAATGGTGAATTGTATTTGACTATCAAAATATTTTAACTTTTAAGTGTACTATTTTCCATTATTGTTGTTTTTCTATTCACTTTGGAATTTGGAATTTTATGAGGATTTTTCCATTATTGTTGTTTTTCTATTCACTTTGGAATTTGGAATTTTATGAGGATTTTTCCATTATTATTGTTTTTCTATTCGCGTTGGAATTTGGAATTTTATGAGGATTTTCGTTGTCACTTTGTGGATTTTGATTATATTCTTAAATGTGTTTGACTATATTTTCTAGACAAAATACTTTATATATGTTTGAGTGTACTTTATATATGTTTGAGTGTACTATTTTCCATTATGGTTGGAATTTGAGCACGATTTTGATTGTCACTTTGTCACTTTCACAAAGTGTACAAGGTCCGACACAGGAGAAACCAGTGTCCCTATGCCCTCAAGGTCGTGCACGGCGACCGCGATATCTCCATCCTTCGCCACATAGTCCGCGAGATGGACATCCTGAAAAGAACAGATTCCCCGTACGGGGAGATCCAGTGCCACGGAGTATATGACCGGGACAGGGAGATCCAGTTCGTGCTGGAATACATGGACGAAGGCTCGCTCGACAAGTAATAAAATTTTCAAACCCAAGAATGTAGATACTTCAAATTTCACATAAAAGTAAACTTGATTAACTAAAACAATAATAATTATAATTATTATTCTTTTGTGGCACAATGTTGAAATCAACTTTTTAATGTCAACCATGGTCAACATTCTTAATGGCATAATGAAACATAACCATTAGTGAACATTGCAAAGCAATAGAATCATTGAAGAACATAACAGTTTCACATAAGTTGAGAAATATCATTGCAATGCGAGAAAACCATTACGAAGTGTTACAATCCATCATAATCATTCAAGAGTGTTACAATGTGAAACATAACCCTTTAGGAGTATCACAATGTGAAATAACCCTTTATGAATGTTTCCATGAGACATAACCATTTAGGAATGTATTAATTTGACATAAGTCAATCAAGAAACATAGTCATTGAGAAATGTTGCAATCCAATATAAACCTTGAGGAATGTTGTGATGCAACATGACCCTTTATGAATGTTGCAAGGCAACATAACCATTAAAGATTGTAGAAATTCAACATAAGTCAACCAACATGTATGTCACAACATGGCATAGCCATAGTTGACCATAGCCAACCATGGTCAAACATGAACCATATTCAACATGGTTAAACATGGTCAACCATATTTGACTATCGCTAAAAAGAGTCAACCATGGTAAAAATTGGTCAACCATATTCAACCATAGTCAACCATGGCCAACAATCTCAACCATGGTTAAACATGTTCAACCAAAGTCAACCAAATGCATTAGCATTGCATTTCAATATTTAATAGCATGATGGATTCACCTTCATTGACCAATATCTTATCACATTCATTTATAAAGGGGGCTTTAAAATTATGAAAAATAAATTTAATATATTGTATGTGTTGGCGCGCAATGGGAAGACTCAAGGTTTAGGGTATGAATAGACTGCACAAGTAATCAATCTTAAATAAACTTTGTTGATTTTATTTACTTGCAAGCAGGGTGGATCACTGGAATACTGTGTTGGACCAACGCCCAAGATTTTTCGGCATTCAACAACAACTGCAAAGTCGTGCTAGAAACCAAGCCTTAAGTCGTCCTCTGTTGGCACTTTGTTGAACCGATCGGCTTGTAATTTTGTATAAGATCATCAATTTATCTTTTATGGTGAAACAAAAACAAATTTGTATGCAATTTATTATTTGGATACAATATTTGAGTTATTGTTACTTACAATTCATGCCACCAGATCTGAATCACCATGAGGCCCAAGCTTGTGCGAGACATGCTTTTCTAGTCTAGCCTTTGTTGCCTTTGATTTTTCTCGAAGCCTATGAAAATTTTGAAATATGTTAGATGTTGCAAATTTCATGTAAAAATAAAGAGTAATAAACATATAATTACATGGTCCAAAGTATTTCATACCTTCCTATGCCCGGTTATAGCTTTCCCTGTTTTATTAAAGCCCTCTTCCTTCCATCATCCAATAGGGATTTCCACTCCCTTACTAGAATCATTGGAGGGTGCTCATACCTAGGGTTCATTTGTACATGAACCCTATATTGATCCCTCACAATCTTCATATGTTGGTTGGCTTTCTTGAGGACCTCTGCTCGATTAAAGGTCTTAGCACCGAACAACCCAATCAAACGATTAATTATCTCATATTTTAAATTTTTTCTTTGTTTATCACACCCTATGTGGATGGTGGGCCCAAATATCTTCAGTGACCAATCGTTTAGATGTTTAAAGAAAACATCATTTCCTGCAAAATGATCATGTCATTATTAGTTTAAAAAGAATGATCTATGAGTAAATTTCAATCAGATTATATATAATAGTTAAAACATTTTTGTAATACCTTGTATCTTCTCTATATTTATGGGAATGAGATTTTCATCCACCAAAAATGTGGTCTGTACTGTTATTGTGTTAATAACATAGGAAGATCTAGGAAATTTTTCTTGAGAAATATCAATACTACTCTCTGATGCATTGACCCCCTAACCCTCTTCTGCATGATCTCTCATGCATCAAACAGTAGAGGGTGCACCCACATATTGACTCTGGGTTGTCCTGCTATGTGTTGTCAACTATTCAATTGACAAAAATGGCACATTTTTAGATGCACATGGGGTTAGATGCTCGTGATGTGAAGATTCATCAATAGCATCAATGGTAGTAGTAGGCCCCTCACCAGGATTATGTGGATGCACATACTTCTGTAAAAACAAACCATATTTTAGTTCATGACATATACTAGTATAAAATGTAAAACCATAAATGAATTTATCTTCTAATTAAATATCCTGCAACTTACATTCAACGACTAAGATCCCATCGTCAAATGATCATTCTTTTCTCTAATCTCCTCTGTTTGCGGCAGAATGAATACCAAACAAAGGATTTCCGCATTTATTTATTTTACGGACTTCTTTAACATATGAAAGGGGTTAAGTGATGATGCAATGTCAACATCTCACATTATCTCATCCACATCCATTTCTATGGATTTATCTGCTAATGGATATGTATCCTGCGACAAATGTATAGAAAGCATTAATATCGAAAAAGACAATATAGAAATATAAGAAACCAATAGAATCATCAAAAAAATGTAATAATACAACATATTTAATTTGTATAATTACTATGGGTTATACCGGTTGGGCCGAGGATGGTGTCCTCTGATCAATCGGGGACTTTCTCTAGTCAAGCGCAACCTACAACAAAAATATTGAAAACAATAATATCGAAATGAAACCAATAGACTCTCGAAAAATAATAATTAAAAAACACATTGCTTATATTTAATTTGTACAATTTACAATGGGGTATACCTGTTGCCTCGATCAACAATCTTCAACAAAAATATTGAAACCATTTAAATTTTGTAGAGTTGGATGGTTCATGAAGACATCGAAGAATGCATTTTCTTTTGATGTAGTTAAGTGCAATATAGATTCAATGTGTTTGATCTGATTTGTCTTTCACAATTATTTATTTTAATAACTGTTAGTAGCTGATAGCTTTCAATTTGTTAAGATAGCTTTAGAATCGTTGGAGGGAAGAACTTGAAGATCCCTCTTGTATCAAACTTTGTATTCTTGTCAAGTAGAGGTTGTTGTTGGCTCTATAGTTGTTGATGAGTTGTTAAATATATTGTGTAGGTTTCCGTTGTAGTTGAGAGTTGAGAGCTATCAAGAAGTAGTGTATGAATATATGTAATTTTCAGTTGAATGAATATAACGGAGGAGCATTGTCCCAAACGTATGGTGTTGATGCATCTATCTGAATGAATGAATGGTAGATTTCCTATTTGTTTGGAATTATCTGTTATTTCTTGTTCATATATTTATGCATGCATTTACATGGATAGATGTATGAATCTGTTAGTTTTTAAATAAGTTTCAATTGTTTCTCTTCTACGAGTGAGTGCAAGGTGTGCATAGTGTCCACAAAGTGTGCATTGATATAATTTGTTTCGACTCATAAGATAAGAAGAGATAGAATAAACCTTATGCATGCAAGGAGTGCATAGTGTCCACAAAGTGTGCGTCGATAGAGTCCATCTTGACTCATAAAGTTCTGGATAGATATTCCAAGAGAGTTTATATGCAAGGAGTGTGTGATCGAGTCTTCTGACTCATGAGATAAAGGGGAGTAGATGAAGTTTCCCACAGAGTGGTTGGATTTCAGAGGAGAACCTGTTTCAAGGTGAACACATGCTAGATTCTCAACTAAGTGTTGAAAAGAGTGTTCATAGAGGAAAAATCCCGAGGAAAAGAAAGCTCAAGAGGGAGAATGACGAGAAATATTCAAAGGGAGGAGTCTCTTAAGGTTTCCCAAAACTAACGAGCCAGACCCGTCTCGAAGGGAAACGAGATTTTTCCATACCATTATATCTGGGAGAACTGCACAAAGGTTATCCATAAATCATTTCAGCATATAGTGGTTCAAAAATTTTGGAGGTATTGTAAGAGAAGAGTCACGAAACTATAGACTCGCGAAGAAATCTTAATCGTTGGATGCGAAGAGAACATGTGGTAGCGGATTAGGAAATATGGGAATCATAGGTTCTGAGGTTTGTGTGTGAAGTGAACGGGGAAGCTCGCGGAGTCATGAAACCCAAAGCATAATTGGACCGTCAGATCTAGGGAGACATGTGGTAGAGACCCATGATTTTGGGGAAGGTTGTTTCAGAAAGAACCAGAAGAGGATATTACAGAATCGTCGGAGCCTGAAGTGGCGAAGGGTTGATTCGAGATCATAGCCCATGGTCACATAGTGGAGAGAGATTCTAGTGCAAGACTAGTACTCGCGGATCGATGTCACTAAGCATCATAAAGCAGAGTTGTAAGTGATCTGAACTTACACGTGATATCAAGGGGACATGTGTGAGTGTGTAAGTCGCTCAGAGTCAGTTGAAGACCTGAAGAACTAGTTGGGTTCAAGGAGTTAGAATATACAATACCAGGAGGTCACAAGATCCCCAAGAGAGAAGGGGGTTTGCCATCATGAGTGGTATCAGAGCCACATAATTTATTTATGTAGGCAAGAGGGACAAAGTGATATGCTCTGTGGAAATTGTTGCAAGGTGCATAGAATATGGTAAACAACTAGGAGGGTTGAAGGTAAAGCGAGAGAATTCCAAAGGCTGGAGTTTGAATATATATCAATCATCAATCTGAAGGAGGAATGGGGACCTTCGATCCTCGTGCCAATAGAGTTCATCGATTCAGAGTTCAGGAACGTAGGAGTTGGTTTTTGTGGAACAAGTCAAAGCCCGAAGCTCGAAGAGATTCTTGTGATTTAGTCCGAGAAATAGAATGATATCATATGATAGAAAGGGCCTGGCATGAAGAACGAGTTCCATCGCAAAAAAAATTTGAAGGGCCAAGAAGAGAGTCACGAGGTTAAGAGGACCCGCACTTTGGAGAAAGAGGGACCTGTGATAAAGTACATCGGGTTCCAGTAGGGAGATGAAGTGTCATTTCGACTTAGGGGTTTGAACAATCCTAGACTGAGAGGTTGAGAAGCCCCCTCTGTGGGAGAGAAAGGAGAGGGGGGGGTGTCTGCACTAGAGTGGTATCAGAGTGAATTTAGGAGCACTGTATCCAAATACTTCACTGCATATATACAAGAACTCCATGATCATATCAAGGAGCAGTTGAAGAAAAACAATAATGAATAGAAACAAAGAGATGATCAACACAAGAGGAAACTTGAATCTGAAGTTGGAGATCAAGTTCTAGAACGTCTTAGGAAAGAAAGGTTCCCAAGGGAAACATACAATAAGTTGAAGTTGAAAAAGATAGGACCGTGCAAAATCCTGAGAAAATTTGGTGACAATGCTTATGAGATAGAGCTTCCAGAAGATGTGGGTATATCGCCCATATTCAACATTTTAGACCAGTATCCGTATAGGGAAAATGGAGCCGAAGGATCCGAATATCAGAAGGACATACAGTGGAAAAAGAAAATGCCTGTAGAAAAGAAATCGTTGATGGAGCAGATCATAATTCTACGAATTGGTAATAAGACCAGAAGGAAAATGTATTTTGAATATTTGGTGAAGTGGAAAGGACGAATAGTAGAAGATGCGAGTTGGGTAAACGGAGAGGACATCCAAAAGAATGGAAATTCGATGTAGGAGCTAATGCACAGGGGTCCATGAATTTTTTAGCCAGAGGAGAATGATGCAGGAGCATTGCTAGCAAAACACAAGCAGAGGACATCTAGGCGCACTAGCGTGCATTTTGAAGGAATTTAAATTTTGAAGAATGCGTATCACACAAATATTTTGAAAGGAGTTGTAATTAAAGAACATCTTTAAATTTTGTAGAGTTGGATGGCTCATGAAGACATCAGAGAAGGCATTTTCTTTTAATGTAGCTAAGCGCAGTACATATTCAATGTGTTCGATCTAATATGTCTATCACAATTATTTATTGTAATAAATGTTAGTAGCTGATAGCTTTTAATTTGTTAAGATAGCATTAGAATCATTGGAGGGAAGAACTCAAAGATCCCTCTTATATCAAGCTTTGTATTGTTGCCTGGTTTCCATTGTATTCGAGAGTTGAGAGCTATCGAGAAGCAGTGTATGACTATATGTAATTTTCATTTGAATGAATATAATGGAGGAGAATTTTCCCAAATGTATGGTGTTGATGTGTCTATCTAAATGAATGAATGGTAGATTTCCTATTTGTTTGGAATTCTTTGTTATTTCTTGTTCTTGTATTTATGCATGCATTTACATGGCTAGATGTATGAATCTATAAGGTTTTAAATAAGTTTCAATTGTTTCTCTTTTATGAGTGAGTGCCAGGTGTGCATAGTGTCCACAAAGTGTGCGTTGATAGAGTTTGTTTCAACTCGTAAGCTCAGAATATATAGCATAAAACTTATGCGTGAAAGGAGTGCATAGCATCCACAAAGTGTGTGTCGACAGAGTCCATCTTGACTTAGAAAGTTCTAGAGAGCTAGTCCAAGAGAGGTTATCTGTAATGAGTACGTGATCGAGTATTCTGACTCAGGAGATAAAGGGGATTAGTTGAAGTTTCCCACAGAGTGGTTGGATTTCAGAGGAGAACCTATTGCAAGGTGAGCACAGGCTGGATTCTTGACTAAGTGTCAAAAAGAGCATTCACAGAGGAAAAATCCCAAGGAAAATCAAGCTTAGGAGGGAGAATGGTGAGAAATATTCAAAGGGAGGAGTCCCTTAAGGTTTCCCAAACTAACGAGCTAGACCCATCTCGGAGGGAAATGAGATCATTCCAGACCATCAGATATGGGATAACTGCGTGGAGGTTAGCCGTAAAGAATTTCAACATATCCTGGTTCAGGAAGTTTAGAGGCATTGTAAGAGCAGAGTTGTGAACCCACGGACTCGCGAAGCAATCTTAACCGTTAGCTGCGAAGAGAACATGTGGTAGCGGATTAGAAAATTCAGGAGTCAGATTTTCTGAGGTTCATGTGTAAAGTGAACGGGGAAGCTCGCAGAGTCATGAAACCCAAAGCATAGTTGGACCGTCAAATCCAAGGAGACATGTGGCGGAGACCCATGAGTTCGGGGAAGGTTTTTTCGAAAATAACCGGAAGAGAAGATTGCAAAATCGTCGGAGGTCGAAGTGGTGAAGGGTTGACCCAAGGTCATAGCCCATGGTCGCATTGTGGAGAGATATTCTAGTGCAAGACTAGTACTCACGGATCAGTGTCGCTAAGCATCAGAAAGCGGAGTGATCCAAGCTTACACGCGACATCAAGGGGACATGTGTGAGTGTGTAAATCCCTCAGTGTAAGTTGAAGACCCGAAGAACCAGTTCGGTTCGAGGAGTTAGAAGATCCAAGACCGAGAGGTACCGGGATCCCCAAGAGAGAAGGGGGGTTGTTATCACATGAGCAGGCGATTCCACCCAAAAATTAGGCCTTGTCTCCCTTCACATTAATTATTCTATAGTATTTTTGTTTGATTCTCGAATTGTTTTTGTCATTCATGTTTGATTCCATAAACCCTTCCATACCGTCAATGCATCAATCTAGTCTAACCATGTCAAATTTCAATCCATACAAGCACAAATTGAAAAAATTTCAATGTTGACCCCATTCACATGTCATGATTTATATGCATCTGTTTCAAGTACATGAGCAGACGATGCCACCCATAAAATTGTCCTTGTCTCCCTTCACATTAATTATTCTATAGGTTTGTTGTTTGATTGTCGAATTGTTTTTGCGAGTTATGTTTGAGTCCGGAAACCATCCCATACCTTCAATACATGAATTTATTCTAACCATGTCAAATTTCATTCCATACAAGAACAAATTAAAAAAAATTCAATGTTGGCCCTATTCACATGTCATGATTTATATACGTTGGTTTCAAGCACATGAGCAAGTGATGCCACCCAAAAAAATGGCCTTGTCACCCTTCACATTGATTATTCTATAGGCTTGTTGTTTGATTGTGAAATTATTTGTGTGAGTCATGTTTGAGTATGGAAACCCTCCCATACTTTCGTTGCATGCATCTAGTCTAACCATGTCAAATTTCAGTCCATACAAGAACAAATTCAAAAAATTTCAACGTTGGCCCCATTCAGATGTCATGATTTATACGTGTATGTTTCAAGTACATGAGCAAGAGCACCTTATTTTTTGGTTTTGATAGAATAACCAAAGAATATTTGATTGTCGAATTCTTTTTTTGAGTCATGTTTGAGTCCGAAAACCCTCCCATAACATCAATGCATGTGTGTTTTCCTAACCTATCATGAAATTTCAGTCCATCAAATTTGATTGTCGAATTCTTTTTTTGAGTCATGTTTGAGTCCGAAAACCCTCCCATAACATCAATGCATGTGTGGTTTGCTAACCTATCATGAAATTTCAGTCCATACAAGCACAAATTGAAAAACAAAATCAGCACTGGCCCGATTCACATTAATTATTCTATAGGCTTGTTGTTTGATTGTTGAATTGTTTGCATGAGTCATGTTTGAGTCTGTGATGCATGAGAATCACCATCAAAGCTAAAGAGGCCAAGAGAGGAGGCAAAATTTGACACCTCAGTGTACAAAAAAATTACAAATCATCATTTAACAGAAGTGGAGCGATTTGTTGAGATATTTTGAAAATATCGTTTTTAAAAGACCTTGTTTGTAAAGTCGGGTCACCACCTGAGAATGAAAGAATGTTGTAAATTCTTATACACCCGTAAGGTGTTATAGATGTAGAGTGTCATCTCTTATCTGATAATAACTCATATTTATTGTAATATGACTAAGTAGGTAACCTCTAGAACGACGATGGGATAGAATTCAGAAAGGAAAGAGAAGAGCTCACGAAGCCACTCCTTAGTTAGGTTTTCAGTATTGTTTTGTAAGAAAGAATAGAGTGTGAATATAGAGGATGATAATTTAGATGTAGAAGTTAGACATAGAGAGTCTGGAGACAATGAAGAACTGTGTTATTTATGTAAATACTTCATGAATGAATAAAACAGACATAAATTGTTCCAAAAGCTTGGACAGTGTTCATTTCAGTGTGTATTTGAATGAATGATATGTTCTTTGTGTGTTTATTTAATTATGCTTATGTATGTTGTTCATAGTTGAGTATATGGACTTATGAAGTGAGCTCATGAAGCCACTCCTTAGTTAGGTTTTTAGTATTGTTTTGTAAGAAAGAATAGAGTGTGAAGATAGAGGATGATAATTTAGATGTAGAAGTTAGACATAGAGAGTCTGGAGACAATGAAGAACTATGTTATTTATGTAAATACTTCATGAATGAATAAAACATACATAAATTGTTCCAAAAGCTTGGACAGTGTTCATTTCAGTGTGTATTTGAATGAATGACATGTTCTTTGTGTGTTTATTTAATTATGCTTATGTATGTTGTTCATAATTGAGTATATGGACTTATGAAGTGTTAATTAAGTTTCAATTGTTTCTCTTCTAAGAACTCGAATGCAAGGAGTGCATATTTTCCGCAAGGTGTGCATTGATAGAGTCTAGAATTGACTTAGGGAAGCTCGGTAGAGATAACGGGAACTTTAGACTAAGTGGTGCAAGGAGTGCACAGGGTCTAGAATCGACTAAGTGTCGAAGAGATCAGGACTACGAAGTGAAAGGAACATGTAACATGATTTATTTTGAAGAAATATCTAAGTCCAAAGTTAGGAAACCCAAATCCCATCTGGACCATAGATCCAAAGGAGGATACATGTCAGTGTGTCGTTCATTTCAGAGAAGAAGTTATCTGGTAGGAAGGGGTAAAGAAGCATCAAAATTTTTCGAAGCCCAAAGAGCAGAGAGAATCCTGACCATTGAGTCAAGACGACGCATGGCAGAATATTCGTTACTTCAGAAGTGGAGCACTTTGGAGGGTAAGTTGGTGAGCAGTGGCCTGAAGTGTGAATTGCCGAAGTTCCTAAGTGTTGAAATATATCTAGGTCGTTCCTATCAAAGAACACGTGTCGACAGATATGATACTTTAGAGGAAAGGAACTCCAAAGGAAAGTCACAAAGAGGAAGAAAGAACTCCCGAAGCTGAAGAGCCAATGTTCATCATGACCATTGAGTTGCAAAATACACATGTCAAAAGATCTGGAGATCTAAAATTTGGATACTTTGGAATAGTGGGGAGGATAGGATGTTGACCAAAAGTCTCCGGAAGTTCCATAAGAGAGAGAAAACAAATATGGACCGTTAGGTCCAAGAAGGAAATGCGACAGAGATCTATGTACTCCGGGGGAAGAGCACTCTGAAGGAAATCGAGAGTGGTGAAACCAAAACTCTTGAAGCCTGAATTTCCAAGGTAAATCGTAATTGTCGATCTGAGGAACACACAAATCAAGAGATCATGGACTTCAAAGAAGGGAGCAAGGGTAAAGCAGAGCATTGACTGGAAGTCATCTGAAGCACCAAGGAGGTAAGAATCTAAAACCTTATTCGTTGATTGCATATACACGTGGTATCATCTATGCCACTTCAGAGAGAGATCACTTTGAGAGAAAACGGGGGGTAAATTACCGAAGGAAAAAAGTCCTGAAGTGTCGAAGTCCATCGGAGCCGTCTTTTGGAAAGGGACGCGTGGCGCTTGATATATAACTCTGGGTATGGAGCACTTCATGAGAAAAATGATTTGGTGTATTCGAAACTCCCAAATGTCGAAGTCCCAAAGTAGATTGCATCTATTGGCTGTAAGGGGACACGTGGCACTTGATCTATAACTCTGGGTACAAATCATTTTGGGGAGAAAATTCTTGGAGCGTTAGAAACTCCTGAACGTTCAAGTCCCGAAATAGATCGCAGTTGTTGGCTGTGAGAGGATTGCAGACCGTGGATCTGGTCTGCGTGTTTTCTCTAGTTTAGAGTTCAACATATTTGGGGTCAGGTGTATCAAGAAATCCCAAAGCCCGAAGACCCAATGTGAGGAAGAACGGAAGATTAACCCCATGATTTTCAATCAGGTTCATGTGGAGGACCCTACGGGTGTTCCGAAATTCTTGAAAAGGATATTTCACACCTGAAGTTTAGGAATTTGACCTGTGGGGACAATTTTGAAGGTTCTACATGAACCTGTGAGATAATTTGGCTCCCAAAGTCAATTTATCCTTGACCAGGAGGTCACGAAGCCCCAAGAGTGTAGGGGGGTTTGCATCAAGTGGTATCAGAGCATAAATTTTGTCTGCAGATTGTAGGAAAAGGTGAGAAGGTGAAACATTTTTGTTTGATAGCATCAAGTCAGAGAAAAGGAAATCAAAGAAGTGGAATCATGCCACCTAGAAGGTGCAAATCGAATCCATAAATGGAATAAAAAATGAGGTGACTCAGAATGATATTGGACACCATGGAAACAACATAGAGGAGAGCACCAGATGCTGGTGACGTCAGCGAACCTGAGAGTGAAGAGGTAGAAGAAGAAGGAGTTGCAGAAGGAGAACCTGCGGAAGAACGACTGCTAAGATTTGTTTCGAGAATAAGAACCAAAGAAAAATAGAAGTCTCGATGTATGAAGGCAATTTGGAAGTTGAGGAATTGTTAGATTGGGTACGTGTTATGGATAAATACTTTTATTATGAATAAATTGAAGAAGAAAATAAAGTGAAGCATGAAATAACCAAGTTGAAAGGTCATGAAGCGTTATGGTGGGATGAACTACAAGTTGATTGCAGATGCAAAGGTAAACAAAAATTCAAAAGTTGGGACAGGATGGTAGCTAAGTTGAAAGTGAAATTTATCCCTAAAGACTATCAGATAAATTTGTTCAGAAAGTTGCAGAACCTGAGACAAAAAATATTATCAGTGAAAGAGTACACTGAAGAATTCTATAAACTGAATATCAGGGCTGGACAGAAGGAAAATGGTGATGAAAAAACAACCAGGTACATAAATGGGTTGAGATATGAGATACAAGAGGAGACCAACATGATTTTTGTTGGCACAATCGAGGATGCTTATCAGGTAGCCTTGAAATATGAAGAGAAGTTGGACAGAAAACAAAGCCAATGAAAGAGGGGAGGAAATTCAAGTAGAGGCAAGGGAGCCGCCTGAGAGAAGTTCCAGAAGTTAAAGCAAGAGGCTGGGAAGCATCATAATCACCCTGAAAAAGGGGGAAGTCCTAAAGAAGGACAACACATAGGAAGAAACTATTTTCCTCGAGGAAGAGCAAGAGGCAGAGGAGGTGAAGTCAGATGTTATGCCTATGGAAAGACAAGACACATGTCTTGGGAATGCCCCGAGAATAAGAAAGGTATTGGAGGGGAAGAATCACACATTTATGAAGCTCAGAAGAATTTGGAAGCATAAGCAACAAAAGGAGGAAGGAACCTTATGATGAGGAAAATTCTTCTAAAGCCATAGAAGGAGGCAGAAGAACCAGTTCAGTGAAAAAATTTGTTCAGGACTACTTGCAAGACAAAGGACAAAGTTTTCAAGATGATCATAGATAGTGGGAGCACTAATAATCTAGTATCCACAGAGATGGTGGAGAAACTAGATTTGGAGACAACTACATACCCAAACATGCACAAGGTATCATGGTTGCATAAAGGACATCAATTAATGGTAAGTCAACAATGAAAAGTTCAATTTAAATCAGGAGGCTATAGTGATGAGATTTTATGTGATGTAATTCATATGGATTTTTTTCATATTTTGTTGGGGAGACCATGGAAATTTGATAGAAATGTCATTCATGATGGGATAAAAAATACTTACACCCTACAAAAGAATGGTAGAACACACATGTTGATGCCAATAGAATACAAGGAGCCAAAGAAGGAGGATAGTTCAAGTATACTTCGCATGAGTGGGAAGGAACTCTTGAATGAGGTCAAGAGGGAACAAGAAATTATGTTTGTTGTAGTTAGGATGCCAAGGGTTGTCCTTAAAAATACTTCCATGGATGAATTACCTGAAGAAATCCAGGAACTGTTAGAAAATTTTTCTGACATAGTAGTGGATGAGTTACCACACTCATTTCCACCCATTAGGAGCATCAACCATCGCATTGACCTTATTCCAGGAGCTAGTTTACCAAACAAAGAAGCATATAGGTTGACACCTCGAGAGAATGAAGAAGTCAAGAGTCAAGTCCAGGAGTTGTTTTATAAAGGTTTTGTCAGGGAAAGTCTAAGCCCATGTGCAGTACCAACTGTGTTGAGTCCAAAGAAGGATGGAGGATGGAGAATGTGTACAAATTCTAGAGCGATCAACAATATCCCCATCAGGGATAGATTCCCTTTTCCAAGAATGGATGATTTGACGGATTTCTTAAGTGGAGCAAGTTATTTCTCAAAGATAGACTTGAAGAGTGGATACCATCAGATAAAAATGAGAGAGGGATATGAATGGAAGACAACATTCAAGACAAATTAAGGTTTGTTTGAATGGTTGGTCATGCCATTTGGGTTGAAAAATTCCCCAAGCACATTTATGAGGTTGATGAATGAAGTGCTGAAAGACTTCATAGGTAAATTTGTCATTGTATATCTGGATGATATACTGATCTTCAGTAAGACAAAGGAAGAACATTTAAAACACTTGACATTGGTGATGAGGAGGTTGCAGAAAGAAACATTGTTGATAAACTTGAATAAAAGCTCGTTCATGAAGACATAACTCATATACTTGGGTTTTGTGATCTCTTCAAATCAATTGAAGATGGATTCAGAGAAGGTGAGAGAAATCAAAGAATGACCATCTCCTAGAATCATATTTGTGATAAGAATTTTTCATGTGTTAGCAAGTTTTTATAGGAAATTTATCATAAATTTCAGTGGTATATGTACACCCATACTAGATACTATGAAGAAGAAACACAAATATTTTAATTGGAAAGAGGAGGATAAGAAAATCTTCAAAGTGTTGAAGGAGAAGATTACAGGACAACCAATTATGGTCTTACCAGATTTTGGGAAAGCATTCCAGGTAAGATGTGATGCAAGTGGAGTAGCTATTGGAGAAGTCTTGAGTCAAGATAATAAATCGGTTGCTTATTTCAGTGAGAAACTGAATGACACCAAGAAAAATTATTCCACATATGATAAAGAGTTTTATGCAGTGATTCAATCTTTGAATAAGTGGATACACTATCTAATTCCAAAGGATTTTGTCTTGTATAGTGATAATCAAGCTTTACAATTTATTATTAGGCAAGAAAAGTTAAATCAGAGGCATGATAAGTGGGTAGAATTAATGCAAAATTTTACTTTTTTCATTAAACATATTTCTAGAAATGTTAACAAAGTTGCATATGCTTTGAGTAGGAGGAGTTTGATTATATAGGAATTCCAAGTGAAGACCTTAGGGTTTGAACACCTTAAGGAGATGTACCAAGAAGATCCACATTTTAAGGAGGCTTATGAGGCATGTGAGAATCCTTTGTTGGGGGACAAAAACCCATGGATAGAATATTTAATCCAAGATATATTATTGTTCAAGGGAAGCCAATTGTGCATACCAAGATGCTCGATGAGAGATAATCTTCTAAAATAAAAACATAGTGGAAGTCTAGCTGGACACTTCGGCCATGAAAAAACATTTGCATTGTTGAATAGATCGTACTATTGACTAGGTATGAGGGAAGACATGAAGAAGTTTGTGAAAAGATGTAGAATTTGTCAGTATGCGAAAGGGATACAAAAAAACACTAGTTTTTATCAGCCATTGCCTATTCTAGAAAGGCCTTGGGATGCAATTAGTATGGATTTTATATTTGGATTACCTAGAACCCATAAGGGAAGTGATTCCATATTTGTTGTGGTAGATATACTTTCCAAGATGGAACATTTTATACCATGTCAGAAAACAATTTATGCTACACACATAGCCAATTTGTTTTTCAGGGAAGTTGTGAGACTACATGGGTTGCCCAGGAGCATAGTCTCAGATAGAGACACAATGTTTGTAGGACAATTTTGGAGAAATCTATGGAAGAAGTTGGGGAAAAACTTTTCCTTCAGTTCATCATATCACCCTCAAACAGATGGACATACTGAAGTAGTGAACATAAGTCTGGGTAATTTATTGAGGAGTTTAGTCACAGAGCAGGGCCGCCAGTGGGATCAAATTCTGGCACAAGCATAATTCGCATTTAACAATTCGGTAAACATGAGTACTAGGAAAATTCCATTCAAAATAGTGTATGGGATACAATCGAGAGGGATTACAGAATTGAGGGATCTGAATCAAGATGATTTTAGGAGCAAATTTTTTTTCTACAAAGATGCAGAGACTCCATGATCGAGTCAGAGAGCAACTACAAGATAGTAATCAAAAGTATAAGAACAGAGTTGATCAGAAAAGGACAAAAGTTCAATTTGAAGTTGCAGATGAATTTTTAGAACATTTGAGAAAGGAAAGGTTTCCAAGGGGAACATATAACAAGTTGAAGATGAAGAATATAGGACCATGCAGGATCCTCAGAAAATTTGCAGCCAATGCTTATGAGATTGAGTTGCCAGAAAGTTTTGGGACATCTCTAATATTCAATGTTGCAGACCTGTATCCTTACAGGAGAGATGATGCAGAAGAACTAGATGACGAGGAAGAGATTTAGTGGGAAAAACAGATGCCCACAATAGAAAAACATCAGATGGATAAAATATTAGAACAAAGAGTTGGGAACAAAACTAGGAGAGCGATGTATCCTGAATATTTGGTGAAGTGGAAAGATCACCCAGTGGAAGATTCAAGTTGGGTCACTGAACCTGACATTTTGAAGCATGAAAAAATGGTGCAGGAGCTCATGGACAGGAGTCCATGAATATTTTATCCAGAGGAGTATGATGCAGGAGCATCGCCATCAAATCCAAAGAGGTCAAGAGAGGAGGCAGAATTCAACACCTCAACGTACAAAAAAAATTCAAATCAACATTTAACAAAAGCATAGCGAGTTATTGAGATATTTTGAAAATGTTGTTTTTAAAAGACCTTGTTTATAAAGTCAGATCACCTCTTGAGAATCGAAGAATGTTGTAAATTCTTATATGATTGTAAGGTATTACAGATGTAGAGTGCCAACTCTTATATGATTATAACTCATATTTATTGTAATAGGACTAAGTAGGTAACTACTAGAACGACGATGGGATAGAATTCAGACAGGACGGAGAAGAGCTCAAGAAGCCACTCCTTAGTTAGGTTTTATGTATTGTGTTGTAAGACATAATAGAGTGTGAAGATAGATGATGAGAATTTAGAGGTATCAGTTATACATAGAGAGTCTGGAGACAGTGAATAACTGTGTTATTTATGTAAATACTTCATGAATGAATAGAATAGACAAAAAATGTTCCAAAATCTTGGACAGTATTCATTTCAATGTGTATTTGAATGAATGATATGTTCTATGTGTGTTTATTTAATTATGCTTATGTATGTTGTTCATAGTTGAGTATATGGACTTATGAAGTGTTAATTAAGTTTCAATTGTTTCTCTTCTGAGAGATCTAATGCAAGGAGTGCATATTGTTTGCAAGGTGTGCGTTAATAGATTCTAGAATTGACTCAGGGAAGCTCCGGAGAGATAAAAAGAACTTTAGACCGAGTGATGCAAGGAGTGCACAGGGTCTAGAATCGACTAAGTGTCAAAGATATCAGAACTGCAAAGTGCAAGGAGCACATAATAGGATTTATTTTGAAGAAATATCTAAGTCCAAAGTTACGAAACCCAAAGCCCATTTGGACCATAAATCTAGAGGAGGATACATGTCATCATGTCATTCATTCTGAAGAAGAAGCTATCCAGGAGGAAGGGGTAGCACAACATCAAAAGTTTTCGAAGTCCGAAAAGCGGAGAGAATCATGGTCGTTGAGTCAAGAGGACATGTGGCAAAAGATTAATTACTTCAAAAGAGGAGCACTTCATAGGGTAAGCTTGGCGAGTAGTGGTGTAAAGCATGAATTGCCGAAGTTACGAAGTGTTGAAATATATCTAGGTCGTTCGTCTCGAAGGACATGTGTTGGCATATCTGATACTTCGGAGGAAAGGCACTTCAGAGGAAAGTCACAAAGAGGAAGAAAGAACTCCTGAAGACGAAGAGTCAGAGTTCATCGTGACTGTTGAGTTGCAACGAACATCTGTTGACATATATGGAGATCCAAAAGTTACATACTTTGGAATAATGGAGAGGAGAGGTTATTGACCAAAACTCGTCCGAAGTTCCAGAAGAGAGAGAGAGAGAACAAATCTGGATTGTTAGATCTAGGAAGGACACATGACAGAGATCTGTGTACTCCAGGAAAAGAGAACTCTGGAGGAAATTGAGAGTGGTGAAACCAAAACTCCTGAAGCTCGAATTGCTGAAGTAAATCATGACCATCGATCTGAGGAGGACACACATCAACAGATCAAAAACTTCAGATAAGGGAGCAAGGGGAAAGCAGAGTGTTGACTGAAATTCGTTTGAAGTGCCAAGGAGGTAAGAATCTAAAACCTTAGTTGTTGATTGCATAGACTCGTGGTATCATCTTCGCCACTTCGAAGAAAGAGTACTTCGGGAGAATATAGGGGGTAAATTCCTGAAGGAAAAAATTCATGAAGTTTCAAAGTGCATCAGAACCGTCGTTGGAAAGGAATGCGTGGCACTTGATATATAACTCCGGGTACAGAGCACTTCAGGAGAAAAAGGATTTGGCATATTCGAAACTCCCGAATGCCGAAGTCTCGAAGTAGATCACAGTCGTTGGCTGTGAGGGGACACATGGCGCGTGATATATAACTCCGGGTATGAATCATTTTGGGTATAAAAGTCTTGGAGCGTTCAAAACTACGAAATGCCAAAGTCCCGAAATAGATCATAGTCATTGGCTGTGAGAGGAGTGTGAATCATAGATCTGTTTCGTGTGTGTTCGTGAGTTCGGAGTTTGACAGATTTGGGGTTAGGTGTATCAAGAACGCCTGAAGCTTGAATTCCCAAAGTGAGGAAGAGTGGAATCTTAATACCACAGTTTTCAATCAAGGTCACGTGGAGGAACTTGCAGGTGTTCCAAAATTCCCGAAAAGTAGATTTCGCGGCCGAAGTTTAGGACTTTGACCTGTGGGGACAATTGTGAAGTTTAAACATGAACCTATGAGATAATTCGACTCCCGAATTTGATCGGTCCTTAACTGAGAGGTCACATAGCCTCGAGAGTATAAGGGGGTTTGCGTCAGTCCAGAAATTCCCCCATACCGTCAATGCATGCGTCTAGTCTAACCATGTCAAATTTCAGCCCATACAAGCACAAATTGAAAAAATTTCAATGTTGGCCCCATTCACATGTCATGATTTATATGCATCAGTTTCAAGTACATGAGCAGGAGATGCCACCCAAAAAATTGGCATTGTTTCCCTTCACATTAATTATTCTATAGGCTTGTTGTTTGATTATGAAATTGTTTGTGTGATTCATGTTTCAGTCTAGAAACCCTCCCATACTGTGATTGCATGTGTCTATTCTAACCTTGTCAAATTTTAGTCCATAAAAGAACAAATTGAAAAAAAATCATCATTGGCCCCATTCACATGTTATGATTTATATGAACCAGTTTCAAGTACATGAGCAGGTGATGCCACCCAAAACATTGGCCTTGTCTCCCTTCACATTAATTATTCTATAGGATTGTTGTTTGATTGTGAAATTGTTTGTGTGTGTCATGTTTGAGTCTAAAAACCCTCCCATATTACCATTGCATACGTCTGGTCTAACCATGTCAAATTTCAGTCCATACAAGAACAAATTGAAAAAAAATCAGCATTGTCCCCATTTACATGTCATAATTTATATGTGTCGGTTTCAAGTACATGAAAAAACATGCCTTAAGTTTGGGTTTTGATAGAATAACCAAAAAATATTTGATTGTCAAATTCTTTGTTTGAGTCATGTTTGAGTCCATAAACCCTCCCATACCATCAATGCATGTTTTTTATCCTAACATATCATGAAATTTTAGTGCATACAAGCACAAATTGAAAAAAATATCAACATTGGCCCCATTCACATTAATTATTCTATAGATATGTTGTTTGATTTTTGAATTGTTTGTGTGAGTCATGTTTGACTCTGGAAACCCTCCCATACCATCAATGCATGTGTCTAGTCTAACCATGTCAAATTTCAATCCATATAAGCACAAATTGAAAAAAATTCAATGTTGGCCCCATTCACATGTCATGATTTATATGTGTTGGTTGCAAGTACATGAGTAGGCGATGCAACCCAAAACGTTGGCCTTGTTGCCCTTCACATTAATTATTCTATAGGATTGTTGTTTGATTTTCAAATTGTTTGTGTGAGTCATATTTGAGTCTGGAAACCCTCCCATACTGTCAACGCATGCATCTAGTCTAACCATGTCAAATTTCAGTCCATACAAGAACAAATTGAAAAAAATTCAGCGTTGGCCCTATTCACATGTCATGATTTATATGTGTTGGTTTCAAGTACAAGAGAAAGCAATGCCACCCTAAAAATTGACCTTGTCACCCTTCACATTAATTATTCTATAGGCTTGTTGTTTGATTGTTGAATTGTTTGTGTGAGTCATGTTTGAGTCCAGAAATCCTCCCATACCATCAATGCTTTCGTCTAGTCTAACCATTTCAAATTTCTATCCATACAAGCACAAATTGAAAAAAAATCAGCATTGTCCCTATTCACATGTCATGATTTATATGTATCAGTTTCAAGTACATGACAAGGTGAGGCCACCTAAAAAATTGGCCTTGTCACGCTTCACATTAATTATTCTATAGGCTTGTTGTTTGATTGTGAAATTGTTTGTGTGAGTCATGTTTGGGTCTGGAAACCATCCCATACTTTCATTGCATCCATCTAGTCTAACCATGTCAAATTTCAATCCATACAAGCACAAATTGAAAAAATTTCAATGTTGGCCCCATTCACATGTCATGATTTATATGCGTCGGTTTCAAGTACATGAGAAAGCACACCTTATTTTTGGGTTTTGATAGAATAACCAAACAATATTTTGTTGTCAAATTATTTGTTTGAGTCATGTTTGAGTCCAAAAACCCTCCCATACCATCAATGCATGTGTGTTGTCCTAACATGTCATGAAATTTCAGTCCATACAAGAACAAATTGAAAAACAAATCAACATTGACCCCATTCACATTAATTATTCTATATGCTTGTTTTTTTATTGTCAAATTTTGTGTGACTCATGTTTGAGTCTATAAACCCTCCCATATTGGCAATGCCTGTGTCTAGTCTAACCATGTAAAATTTAAATCCATACAAGAACAAATTGAAAAAAAATCAACGTTGGCCCCATTCATATGTCATGATTTATATGCGTTTGTTTCAAGTACATGAGCAAGCGATGCCGCCCAAAAAATTGTCATTGTTTCCCTTCACATTAATTATTCTATTGGCTTGTTGTTTGATTGTGAAATTGTTTGTGTGAGTCATGTTTAAGTCTAGAAACCCTCCCATACTATCATTGCATGTGTTTATTATAACCATGTCAAATTTTAGTCCATACAAGAACAAATTGAAAAAAGTTTAACATTGTCCCCATTCACATGTCATGATTTATATGTGTCGATTTCAAGTACATGAGAAGGTGATGCCACCCAAAATGTTGGCCTTGTCTCCCTTCACATTAATTATTCTTTAGGATTGTTCTTTGATTGTGAAATTGTTTGTGTGAGTCATGTTTGAGTCTGGAAACCCTCACATATTGTCATTGCACGTGTCTAGTCTAAGCATGTCAAATTTCAATCCATTCAAGAAGAAATTGAAAAACTATCAACGTTGGCCCTATTCACATGTCACTTATAAGAAGGTTCAAGTACATGAGTAGGTGCACCTTATTTTTGGGTTTTGATAGAATAACCAAAGAATATTTGATTGTCGAATTCTTTGTTTGAGTCATGTTTGATTCCAGAAACCCTCCCATACCATCAATGCATGTGTGTTGTCCTAAAATGTCATGAAATTTCACTCCATACAAGCACAAATTGAAAAACAAATCAACATTGGCCCCATTCACATTAATTATTCTATAGACTTGTTGTTTGATTGTCGAATTGTTTGTGTGAGTTATGTTTTAGTTTGGAAACCCTCCCATACCATCAATGCATGCATCTAGTCTAACCATGTCAAATTTCAGTCCATACAAGCACAAATTGAAAAAAGATTCAATGTTGGCCCCATCCACATGTCATGATTTATATGCGTCGGTTTCAAGTACATGAGCAAGCACACCTTATTTTTGAGTTATTAAATATTATATAATAACGAACTAGGAGAAATAAGCATAATTGTGCATTAACCTTGCCAAGCTTCTCTTAGTTTCGAGAATTGTTTAATATTCTCTACTGAACAGGGCCAACCACATGAAGGTAGAATATCATATGTCCCCCCCTCTGCACATCACTCTCAATTCCCCAAAACCTGACAAAATCTATTTACTAGAAAATAAATGAATGTGTTTTTTGTCATAATTAAGAAACATATTCTACAACATATATCGTCATACTAGAAAATGACATAATTAAACTTGAACACTAATTTATACGGTATACCAATACAGGTCAATAATTCTATCAATATTAAATCTCTCTCTCTCTCTCTCTCTCTCTCTCTATATATATATATATATATATATATATATATTAGATGTATTAAGGCATACCTCATACTCTTCAATGTAATTGATCATCTTCTCCATTCAATTCCACATATGTATCATCTGATCCAGATTCAACATTGTAAGTATTGGCCATATCATCATTTTCATTGTCTATGTTAGTTTCAGTAAAGTCATCATCAATATCATCTTCATGGACATTGTCTCCTACATCATCTCGTTCAACTAAGTATTCAACATCTTCCTTTGGAACATGATCATCTAACTCATGTTGATCATGCACATCATCTTCTTCTTCAATACCCTCTTGATCTTCCTCTACATTATGTTGCATCAACCTTCCTCTTAGATCATGTCTAATAACAAATTACCAACCCCCTCTACTTGGAACCTCTCAGTAAAATACATGTTCACATTGACTTGGAAGAACATAGGGCTCTATTCTTGGTTCAAGTGACCTTGTATTGACTATGGTAAATCCATTAGCATGTTCAATAACAGTTCTTTCAGGAACACATTGATTCAATCATAGATTATACCATTTGACAATGAATGGAACTAATTTTAAGTATTTAAAGTCAATCTCAATAATATCTTCCAAATACCCATAGTATCAATTTTCTGTCAATTCTGGATGTCTGTCACTTCTAGAGGAAACATTCATCACCTCAAAGACAACAATTATCCCAAAATCATATGTTTTCTTTGTTCAAAATTTTTATGTGAAATTTACGACTATTTCACCACATAGCCTTATGGTGTTTTACCTGCAATATGCCAAACATGTGAAAATGACACCATCAATTGATAATTAAGTAAATATTTTATGTTTGGAAAGTATGCAAAGAAAACAAAATTCAACTTGTACATCAATATAATTGAAAATAATTAAATAGTAAGGTTTATTAATATTATTTCTTGTTTATCTTTTAAACCATATGCTAAATTGATTTCCCTTTGTGTAAGATTGGTATCTCCATTGTGGTGTGTTTCTTTAACCAATGAAGCCACACCTTCCCATGATAATCCTTGACCAATTTTTTTACATCGTTCAATCCATACCTTCATCCAATCAAGATTGTTTGCAACGTATAAATGTAGTGCCTCCCACTCTCGACCAACTGCATGAAAATACAATTACAATATTTCAAAAATGTATAATTACTTAACACAGTATACCTTTATAATTGATGCACATTGAAGAATAAAAATAAAATAATTAAGTGTGATATATACATAAAAACCAATAGTCAAATGTATTATAATTAATCTACACCATCTAATAATTACCTTTCACCTTCCTCGACCTACCTTTCCCCATCAAGTACTCCCCTCTGAATTTGTTAATGGAGTTTGGATCACCAATGCGTCGATCTAAAATGATCTTAATAAACACTAACCCTAGAAGATATTCAGTAATATACACCATGATCTGGTATACCATATATCCCTCCACCATATAACCCTCAGGATGTGCTTTCTTTCTAACCAAAGCCTTCAAAAATTTCAAGTGCCTCTCAACCATCCACATTGACCTTGTGTTTATAGGTCCACACATTTCAATCTCCTCAATTTGGTGTATGAGGTAGTGTTCTTGTGCATTGAAAAATGATGAAGGTAGAAACTTTTTCATTTCACACATTGACGAGGAATTTCTCTCTTCCAATGCTTTATATCTTCTTTATGGATTTCTTTAGATGACAACCATGTACAAGTGATGCAATAAAATCACGAGATTTAAAGAAAATAAAAATATAGTACATAAGTACAATTACTAAAACAAATGTCAAATACAAGTTCTACAATGAATTAAACAAACACTTTATACATGAAAAATATCGTTACTTACCTCATGTATTTTTCAAGATCATATATAAGTTACTTGTTTGACATTGTTTTCGAAGTTGTTTGGGAGAGATAGAGGTAGAAGATACTATAACAATAAAATTGTTTCATTATTTTTTCCAAAATCACAAAAAAGTACACCAACAACATGCAATATACAAATATATCAATATATAAACTAGAATAATTACCTTAATGAAGACATGCCAATCATCTATTTTTACCCCCCCCTCGAAAAAAAATAAAAAATAAAAGAAAAAAAAAAATCACCTTTATTTGTTAATATATTCTTTATGTTCGAACAAAATCCCGTGGGAAATTTAATTTTTTGTATGACTTCTTTTACAACATTTCTTTACTACTCCATCGATAACCATGGAAGAGATATTATACTAATTTGGTCTCCATCGTTATTTAATTCAATGACATCTTTCATTGCTTGATTGGCTTCCTAAATGTCACTTCAAAATTTGACAACTTTTTCTTTCTCACTCCTTCCATCCAATATTCAACATAATGTTTCAGCTACATTATTTCCAATATGCATTGTATTAAACAAATGAAAAATTTGTAGGTGCTCATAGTAGGGAAACCTACTGAATTGTTTTGGATAAATTTTAATTCCTCATGGAATCCCATTAACACCTTCGTGATCACAACCATTATGAATCATAGTTAAATAAATTACAAAAATCATTGTCAATTACAGTAAATTATCAAAACACATTATATATATATATATATATATATATATATATATATATATGATGATCATAGATAGACAATTTGATTTGTACCTTGATGATTTCTATTATATTGTAACTTCCATAGGTGACCATAGGTGAGGTGTCATTCTCCGTGGTTTTAATGAGGTCTCTTCTTTCCCATTGAAAAGATGTTTTTTGGTAGTTCGATACCTATGATTCTTAGAGAGGAAGTGCCTATACTCATAAAACACCTCCTTCCTAAACTTTTTGATCGACGCAATTTCATCTTAGGACCACAAACTAGACATGAAAATGTTCCCTTTGTTTGAAAACCTACAAAAGATGGATTGACTATGTCAATTATAATATATTATATATAATGAATAATGAATTATTTAAAAAACATGCATGATTAATATATCAACTTCATAAAATTAAATACTATTAAAGTGCACATTATAATTACATACCACAAAAATGTGTTAGCCCTAGAGCATCATGAATTGTCCATGCAAGAATTGCATGGAATTGAAATTTCCTTTGCCCTATTGGTCTAGAGACATCATACATGGTGATGCCATTACATATATTTAGTATCTCATAAATAAGAGGCTTGATATATACATTCATATATTTAACTTGGTACTTACCTAATTGATTTGAACGTATACAATACATAATTATTACAACCATTTTACACACATAAATAATATATATGAGTAAATGAAAATAAATATATGACATTATGCAACAAATATGACAAATGGGATGCTACTGCATTAAAAAAACATTGTTGTAAACAAATACCTGGAACAATCATTGCCAACATTATATGCTCCCTCTTTATTGACATCCATGGAGGAATGTTATTTTTTATAACAAAAACAAGCCACATCGAGTAAATAGAACTCATCTCTGGAAATGGATTGGCATCATTTGTTGCCAAAGAAATCCTAACATTATGAGGTTCTTCATTAAGGTGTGGTCATTTTTCCTCCATGTCACTAAATGCATGACCATTTGTAAGCATTCGAATAATGTGATCTTCACTTCTATTTCATGCATGATAATCGATCAATTCTGCTAATTTTTTTCACTTAAACAGTCGTTGCAAGCGTGGAATAATGGGAATATAACGAAGAACCTTGAGAGGCACCTTTTTTGTTACTTAATATGTTCGATATCTACTGCTATGACATTCGAGGAATTTTGTTTAAAATTCATATTGTTTATAATATATAATATGATCATTGGGACATGCATCAATTACTTGATACTCCATTCCAATATATTTCATGATGGAAGATAAATATCGGTATGTGCGAGGTAAAATATTTGACAGTGGTAACAAATATTCATCTATCAAACTAGTACAACAAATTAAAAAAAATGGTTAATATAATATCAAGAATATTAACGACAAGATTTGTATCCATATTAATTTTACTGGTGAACTAACAATAAAACTTTTAGAAGAAAAGAGATAACATTTATCATGATCATATATATATGTGATAGATGAAATATATTACATACCTTAACATAGGTGTGATCGATGTGTTTGAAAAAGAATTCATAACCTTGAAGTTCATTATCAGCAATACAACAGAGAGAAGAGTTATGTTGGAGCCTTCATAAAGGGGTTTGTATGCCTTCTCAAGTAGAGGTGAATCATGAACATCATCAAATTCGTCATTTTTATGATCATAATCGTGATCTATTCTAACATTAAATGTATCATGGATCAATGTATTTGTAGCATCATCCTCAAATATGTTATCAACATGATCATCGTCTTCCATATGATCATTAACTTGATATTCAGTATTCACATCTTCATGTTCCTTCGACGCTTATTCTACAACCATATTCTTCATGTGCGGATATTCCCTAGGAGGCATTTCCTTTATAATTACAAATAATCAAAATTTATTAGTGTATATATAACAAATATAAAAATGATACATACATTTACAAAAATTATCAATATAAAGACATATATAATGAACAAGTTACCAATGGACGATATTCATTCCCCCCCTCAACGTGTCCATGTTCCATACAATGTATTTTAGTTGTTGATATCTTTAATCTTCTCCTATTAAATCCCTTGCATTGAATACAAGGACAATAACATTTCCCATCACCCTTTCTTTTCACTCCATCCCACAATCTAGCAAGCAATTGTCAATTTTGTTCTTGTGGATCAACAATATTGTTATGTGACATTTTCTTTTACCAAGATTGAGTGACGAGTATTGATCTTAAAAAATTAAGCTCCACACTTCAAATATTTGTAATGATAGTAACAAATAAAATAATTTTGGTTTTCCACAGGAAAAACAATCCTTGTAACCTTCGTAAGTCGTCACTAGTATAGAAAAAATGTCGAAATGTTTCTAGCATTCCAGGTTTTTATAAATAAATAGGCATTGGATTTTCAATGAATGTTGACTATTGAATGTTATTGTAATAAATGTGAGGAACGATTGACTAATTCCAGGTCAAAGGGAAACAATTTGATGATATTTTGTGGAGTTTGGATATTCGACGCCTTCTCCATGGCCATCAGATATCCGATGACAATGCAATGTTTTTGGGTGGCATCGGATGATGTTGTCATATTTTGGATTCAAATGTAGTTGTGTTACTTTTCTACACAAGTGATTTACTTTCCCGCAAGAGTGATTTATTTTCCTGCAAGTGTGATTTACTTTCCCACAAGTGTGATTTACTTTTATGCAAGAGTGATTTACTTTTGTGCAAGAGTGATTTACTTTCTTGCAACATGTTCTTTTACTTTTGTAAGTGTGGATTTGGTGTAGTTTAATTTGGTGACTTGGTAAAGAATTTTGGTATCTTGTCTTGTGATATTCATTTGAAATTACTACAACTCATTGGTAATTACAACACTACGCTTTCATATATGGTGCAAGACAGTTCGTAAGTGTAATACATCCTTGGATTGATAATTAAATGCAAAACTCTTCAATTTTCCTGGAAGTTTTCCTTTAACCCCTATCTACCAAAGGTCATACTACCATTGTCTTATAGTTTTGGACTACTGCAAAACTATGTCCCATGCCAACTCTACCTAAGCATCTAGTGCTAAGTCCTCTATGGAAGGTAATACCTACTCCTCCTCCTGGTGGAACATGGAAGGCTCATAGAGTTTGAGATTATCCACATTCTCTACTAAGTAAATGGCCATGTATGGCGGTAGATTGAGTCTATAGGAATTATCTCCCACATTCTCCAATATCTAAAAAGTTCCATAGTGAAAATCCTTTATCTTCTTACTAGGACCCTATATTCTTTACTTCTTCAGACGTAACCAAACTCTATCTCCCACTTTGAATTAATTATTGGTTATGTG
Source organism: Picea engelmannii (assembly GCA_009831015.1). Lineage (NCBI taxonomy): Eukaryota > Viridiplantae > Streptophyta > Pinopsida > Pinales > Pinaceae > Picea > Picea engelmannii. The sequence continues at coordinate 235,167 of ML785594.1, read as the reverse complement.
TTGATCATGTTTGGCCTTGTATTTTCTATGTGACTTGTTCAATGTCTCCTATATTTTCAAATGGATTTCCCTAATCTTCTCAAAATTTTTTTCTTCTCTCAATGCATCTCCCATGAGGTCCTCTATCACCCCTCCTTGATATTGTTACACACCAAAATTTCACACCTAACTATCTCACCCTAAGTGTCGCAAAGTGACATATGCACCACGGTAAGTGTCGCATGAACTGACATAAGTGTCATATGGACCTTCCAAAGTGTCACATCAACTTTTTGAGGTGTAATCACCCCTTGACACCATGAAAATAGTTGTTCATGACTCCTAAGTCATACATGAGGAAGAAACCCATAATTTCTAGGTCAAAACACACCTTTTCCTTGGAAAATTTGACCTATTTTTGAGCATTTATGAAGGGTGGATCCCCCTGGCCATGTTGTGGGAGGGACATGGTGACCCCTCTGCCATGTTAGGGGGGTACCACTGCTAGGATGGTGCCCATTCTCTCACTATCGGGGAGTTTCATTCTTGTTGAGGTAAAATGGGGATCTCCTCCACCTAATTCTATGGGATAGATATCTTAGATAGGGTTGGTTATGTTCGACCCTCATGATTTGGCTTCACCTTAGAATATTATCCCAACCTCAAGGAGCCATATCCTCAACCATATCCTTAATTTTCTCATGGTAGTTGTGCCTCTCAAGCCTATATATTGAAGGCATTACAAGGTAAAGGGAGGGAGTAATCAGTTAGAGTATCATCATTTTTATCTTGGTAGATTAGTGCAAGGGGATGTATGAGGAGAGTCGTGAGAGGTTGTTGCTAAATCAATCATGGTATGTAAGTATTCTCTTTGGGTTCTCATTTGAATATACTTGGCCTATTTCCTTTAAGCTTGGGTATTCTTACATGTTCTTGTCTATTGTTCCTTCAATATTCATAGATGAATTTGTTTTTCCTAATCAACTAGAGAATGAGGTAGTCATTTTTATTTGTTTCCCATTGTAGGTATCAAGTTTCACCAGAGAGTTTGAAGATCAAGTTCACTGATTGGAAGAAGCGAGGACAATATTCGTCAATAGGTACATCATGTCATTTCTCTGTCTCTCTTTTTTATTCATTAAAATGAGTTTAAAGGGATGTTAGTGTCCATTTGTAGTGTTTATGTCTTGGTATAGGGGTCTGGTAATCCAAGGGAAGTTTCACCTGTCCGCAGGAGAAACATTTTGTAACTGAAATTGGCAACTCCATTGGGGAGACTTTGAGTAGTCTTTCATTGGATCATCTAAAGATTTTTCCTATCATTAGATATTGTTTATTGCTTGATTCTCATATATTTCCCTTTCTCTCTTCTTCACTAAAAAAATCATGGAGTCATTGATTGATTTTTCTGAGTTTTTATCCTTTTTGATTTTTTTTTTTAACTTTTCAAAAGGGTGGAACTCCCCTACAGTTCACACCAAGGCAACATCTACCTCACTGACGCTCGCCAAAGGCCTGCTAGAGGGTGCCATTAGCTGATTGTAACCCCCCCCAAAGACTCCTACAGAGCACCATTTCCCTATCTGGCATTCTTTCTTCTTGAGAACAAGGATGTCATTCCCCTTCTTTTGGTGAATTTCCCCCTTTCTGGATGATCTTTCTCAGTTTGATTTTGGGGGGATTTTTTCCTAGAGAATCCTTTATTTTCTTTGAATTTGTTTGGCCCAATAATTTGACATGTATCACTCATTTATGTTTCTCCTTAAGTTTGTAAATTGTATCCCAGTTTTGATCCCCTTAGGTTAACAAGATCCCTTCGTTCTTTCTAGATTTTAATTTGTCTGATCTTTGTCCCGCAAAGCTTTCAGATTGCTTGGTTTTTTAGGACTTTTCTTCAACTAGGGTTTGCAAAGGTTTCTTAGTATTGATCCTTTTTGTATTCATTGAAGAATCTCTCCTTTCTGGATGATTAGGAGTCTCTTTTTTGCCACAACCCAGTCTTGAAAATTATTTCTTGTTGCTCGTGTTTTGAGGATTTCCATGAGTGTTTTTCTTATTTCTCTCTTTTCATATTTGATTTCTTGATTGAACAGGTTATATCCTACTTGTTTTCTTTTAGTTCTCATCATCTTGAGTGCACTATGTTTGATTTATTTTTACCTCATACTTCTTTCTGTCAAACATAGATGTATTTCATTCCATTTGAAAGTTAAAAATAAGAAAAGTTTGCATATCTCCTTGCATACATAATCAAATGAAGAAAATTTTGCATTCTTTAGGAAGTTTGTTTTGGTACATGTTTGGAAAAAGAGCTAGTTTTGCATGTGCATTTCATTTTTTGGAAACATTTTCTTGGTAGTTTGGCATCATCTTGATCCCAGAAATTGAAAGTTTCATTGTTTTGAGTGCTTGCTTATGTTAATAAGAATAGAACTCTTCTCCTTCCCATACATATAATTCATCGAAAATAACGAACTACATATCATTCATTTGCATTCTATTGGATTCGAGTCTCTTACAAATCATCAATTTCATCTCTATGAACCCTTTGAGTAAAATTCGTTAAAATCAACCACACACTAATAAAATTAACTAAAACATTTTTTGGTTTTAGCACACCAACAATAGCACATGCTTAGGGTCTTTGGACTAGGTAAAGTGAGTAAATTGTCCAAGACTACTAAATAGAGTGTAGAGCACTAATAGCATACAAATCCAAATTTCATATAATCATAGATGGGAACCACCTCTCATAGAGGGGATAAAAACGAGGTCATGTGCGAGAGAGAAGTGGATATTACCACTCCAAAGCCTAACCAATCGTAGTGGATGGATCGTATATTGGGGTTTTTTTCTTTAGAAACCACTAGTTTCATTTGGATTTGGTGCTTCATTAATTCTAAATCCATTCGGGGTCCTCTGGAGTCTTACCGGTCCACTTTTATTCAGTTCTATTAAAGAGCTTCAAACTTTGATATCCTGCCCATATGTTCGGTCCCGATTATTGATTGTACCTGCCAGGAGGATGATTGCGAGTTGGTAAACTTAGTGGCCTTTCCTAGGTACCTAAAACGATGACTATGGGGGGACTCCCACAGTACCTGAGGTAGACGTCGTATCACACTCTCAGTACCCTTGGAGGGTGATCCCTTGAAAGTGAGGGTTTCTTGCACCGAGAAGGGATTTTATGTGGAGGTTGGGGTAACGGATTTTAACTTCTTCACTAGTGGCTTGATATCCCATCTTCAGAAGATCCTTGAGCCTATTGTTGCTTGGTTGATTGATTTTAGTTTTCATAGGAGTGTGTTTCTTTGACTTTCATAATTGGCCTTAGGATCAGAGATTTCACATTATACAAGGTATGGAACCTGATGTTCAGGAACCTCAACACAATCTTTCTTATGAAGTAATAATCACATATCACACTTCTGAAACTAGGATCATCGCTCCTGGAAGTGACCAACACGTTGAAGAACCGGTCATTACCTTTGTAGAAAGCCTTGCATCTTATGAAAATCCTCTTTTTAATGATGCACTCAACCTACAACTCATTGATCGACCATATGCATGATATTCAAATGCCTTCTCTTCTTAATATTTACTGCCTGGTTCATCCACTACACCATATTTTTGCATGAACCCACCGATTTTTGTTTTTCCTAAAGGATTTAGGAATTCATCTTTTTCCATAACCATTGTAGTTGATATTGTTAGTACTTATACTTTACTGAAAACATCGGTGACCCAGGAAACCCTAACTCAACCACTTGTGAATTCATCTCCCTTTTCACATGAGTCAGGTCATATTCCTGCTTCACTATTTCCCCACATGCACACACCAATTTCCATACTTGGTCATTTCATTGGTCAAATGGTCAGCAGTCAAGTCATTCAAACAACCACTGTCCCACCAGCTACTCATCCTCCATATCATACATCACATATTAGTACACCCTACATTGGAGGTCAATCTTCAATTAGAGGCCAATCTTCAGCTTGGGGGAAACCTTCAGTTGCAGGACAACTTTTTACTGGAAGGAAACCTACATGGTTGCAACATAAACAAGCTTAGAGGTAAGCCACTCCTAGAATTCCTTCTATCCCTACTACCATTGGCCTATATGCTAGACATCCATATCTAGGAGTTGTGAATCCTTTGTGGGATCAACCCAATCTGATGAGAATTCCTCTACAAGGAACTATGCCCTATTAATTTGTAAACTCCACAATTCCAATGCAACAGTCCCTTCCACCACCATACATGGGGGGATTGTCAGGTCAATATCATTATGTAGAGGTCCATTCTCTTAGTCACAATACATGGGTGGACAATCTTGACAACCACCTTACATGGGTGGACAACTCAGGAATGCACCATATATGGCAGGACCATCTAGTTTTGTCATCTCGCCGCAACCTAGATATGGTCCTACTTGGGTTCCCACGCAATATAGTTATCACCAGTATCCATAGCCTAACCAACAAATTTCATTCTTGGCTACTTTAGGTCTGCCAAATCTGTCACATTTGACAAACAATCCCATCCTTCATGCCCCGTTTTGGCCCTCCATCCCTGCTAAATTATCATTTGACATCGTGAAATTAAACAAAAAACGTAGGGAATATCTTAATAATCATGTTATGAATTTCCATTTATCGTGTTATTCTAAATCTATAATGGATGATTCCATTCGTATTATAATTTTTCAGAGAACACTTATAGGTGCAACAACCAAATGGTATATTGAGTTGTCGCATAATTCCTTTGTCGACTTTAATTCTCTTTCCATGACTTTCCTGACACATTTTTAGTTTTCTATACAGTATGGGACTGGTTCAAAGCTTTTGAACTTACTCTAATAATCCTCTTCCACCCACATCTCTGATCATATTCATAAGTGGAGACGACAGAGACAGTTGATTAAAGCTCCAATTCCAGACTAGCTCCTCTCAAATTGGTTTACAAGGTTTCTCTTGCCTCTCATTGCTTATGATGTTTCTATGGGAAATTTTGTTACTAAGTACCAGGATATCAGTCGTGTGTAGTATTTGGAATTTTTTTATTCCTATTCTGACACACTTTACAATATGATCCCTCATGCTCCTCATTTGTCAAACGATCCATCAAGACCTACTCTGGAACCTACTTCTGTTTTGAACGCCAAAACTACTTATGCTCCTCCTCAAACCTCCGAGGTGAATGCATTCCAATCCACTGCATCTCAACAACCAGGGGGTAAGAAGAAAAATAAGGGTAAATATAAGAAATCTTCTAATCAACAAGATAATCCTAATACCGATGATACTCAACTGACTAGGAAACCTAAATCTCCTTGTATGATTTGTGAGTAAGACCACTACACGAAATATTTTCCTTGTCGTGAGGTTGTCGCTAAATTTCTAAAGGGTACCTCCCAACCGGTTTAGCAACAACATCTAGTTGAACACAACCCTATCCCTCCGCAAGGAGGTGACCCAAGTCATTCCCACCATGGGGATGCTTCCACGAACACCTCTGAGGTGTATATGTTTAAGACAGTTAATGTCACGACTCGAGAAAATACCTATGACACTCCTCCAAGTGATCAGAATAAAGGAAAATCCATTGATCAAACCTCTAGTTCCACTCCTCCTCCATATTCCAATCCTCTTTATATTGAGAAGCCAATTTCTAACGAAGCATTTCACCCACCCAAGAGTGTAATTTGAAAGGAGGAATTTAACCCCAATGCATGCACTTCCCAAAACTACAACATCGTTGAAGATTTGGCACAAGCACCTTGTGCTATGTCAACCCTCAAGTTATACAAAACTTTCCAAGTCAACATATAATTTTGATGTCAACCATTGGATCCATGGATCATGAGGATTCAAACCTGATTACATTTATTCTAGATTATTTTAAGGAGAGTCTCTCCCACCACTTAGCATTCCAAACTCAAGTTTTGGTTGGTGGAAAGAAAATTCATCATACTTTTTTGGATGAGGTATCCTCCACCCATGTCATGTATTTGCCTTGTTGTAGAGACCTTGGTTCTCCTACACTTACCCAATATCATACCACCTTGAAAGTGTTTGATGGATGTGGTTTCCAACCTCACAGACTCTTGCAATATTTTGTTGTGACATTGAAGGGTAAGACTGTTTCGTTAGATATCGAAGTGGTTGACGCACCCCTAGATTACAATTTGTTACTTGGTCATACTTGGTTCTATGCGATGACTGTCGTCACATATTTAGTGTTTTGTATCTTATGATTTCCCCATCAAGGAAAAATTATCATTGTTGACCAACTTGACTATACAACTCTAGATCTCCACAATGTTGTAGAAAATAATGTCCCTTTCCTAGGAAATAATAGTTTTGATAGTGTAAGAGTAGGTCTCCTTAAGGATTCCTCACTCATGGGGAGTTTTCCTTTTCCCACTCCTACCACCATGTAGGTTTCCACGTTAAACATGATTTCAACATAAGTGCAAAAATCCTTAGAATTATATGATCCTTTGGTAGTACCTAGTCTCAACGAGCATAGTTCTTTTCCTATGTCAAGCTCGTTAAAAAATGAAACAGACGTTTACGAGCATAGTTCATCGTTTCTGTCAAGATCATTAAAAACTAAAACAAAGCTCCCTCCATTCGAATCGAGTCTCACTATGGATCAAATACTTGAACCTTATTTTCCTCCGCTTAGTGAAAATATTCTTATTAGTAACCAAATGCCTAAATGAGGAAAGAAGAAGAATAATCGTCGAAGGAAACAATGCTTGGGGGGAAGGTCTCTAGCATCTGGACATCATGTTGGAGTGAAGCTACTATATTCCTCCAAAGAAACTTGGGGAAAGACACCTCTAGAAAAACATGCTACTAGGAATGATCCTCGCTTGGGAGTTGTTCCCACCGTAACATAGTAGTCTTTTATAGAATGATCTTAGTCTTTGTTCTTTCTTATACTCATAAATACATAAGAACAAGTTATCAAGCTTAGTCTTTGTTCTTTCTTATGCTCCTTAATACATGAGAATAGGTTACCGAGTATACTTTTATCTCTTTTTCGAACTCGTAAAAATTGTATGAAAAAAGAACTCTTTGGAGTTTCCTTTAAGCTCTTTTAAGACTCCCTAAATATGATACGATTCCCGAGTGAATTTTCTTCCTTTCACACTCATTAAAAAGGTTTTGAAAGGGTATCTTTCGAGTGGTATTTTATCTCTTTTTCAGCCCAGCGAGGCTAATTATGAAAAGGGAACACTCTAATCAAGCATGATTAGAAGATTTCTCCCCTATATTGTTTTACACTTTTTTCGGGCTTGGGAGACTAAATTTACGAAAAATTCATCCATGGAGTCATATTTAAGTTCTTTTCAGACTCTCTAAACATAAAAAAACACCTAGTTTTCCTTCTCTGGACTCGTAAAACCATACATTGAAGGTCTTATCTAGGAGAGAACCCTTACTTCTTCTAGTTCGTTAAATATAGGAAGAGGAACTCATCTGAAGGATGATCTATACCGAGCATCATTTATCCTCCTCAAGCTCATTTAAAAATAAAGAGATACTCATCTATCTGGATGGGGGGGAAATTGAAAGAAGTGGGTCAAGTTTTTGGAATCCTTTATGGTAGTTATTGTCTCCCTTAAACATGGCACATGTTTGTGTCTCATCTTATAGTTGGGATATCTACTTGTCTCTGAGTCATACCAATTCTATGTGTCACCATACTTTTTCATCTAGTCAAAGAGTGCTCTTATTCTGTGACATTATTTTCTTGGTACTCATCGATTCAATGTTTCCAAGTCAGTTTTCATGCCTCATCATGTTGAAGGGAAGTTTCATTTCAAACCATTCATCTGCAGTATTACCAGTTTCCATTTCCTGTGTCATTCCATACTCATTCGATCCACCATCTCACATAAATTTCCCCTAACAGTTTTGTGTTGATGATGGGGGATACATAATGGCCCTCCTTCAACAAGTCTTTCCATGTCGACTTCAGCACATCATCCATACATTAGACTTAGAAACTATTTAGTACCTTGGGACCTGCATGCCTAAATGGAAGGCCTCCTTGCTTTTGATAGTAGGTTTACATCATTGACCTTTGATCAGATGATTCCATAAATGTTCAACCTCAACTCATTTATTGACATTCATTGGAATGTACTAGGGTACCTTGGGAGTCATTGTCAATATTAGTGATTTCCCTCGCACTTGTTAACAGTATACATCAATGATCGATAATCAAGTGGTTTCTACCATGTTCGATGTAAAGACATTTATTCACATGGATAGATTCATACCACATCGAGATCGAGAGGAAGACCCTAGGTTAGGCATTCACTCTATTATATGATTTTCCCAGGCTGCGATGGAGATCATTTGAGAATGTAAAATATTTCAATACAATCATCATGCTGATAATCTTACTGATATATATATATATATATATATATATATATATATTCACATAGATCCACATTGTATTGGTTTGTGGCTATGTTTGTCATATCATAGCTCCATTGTGTGTTTTTCGTGGTTGTGATTAGTTCATGTCATGGAGGTATGGATCCACATTTTATATTTGGTGGCCATATCCTTAGTTATTGTTTTCATGGATCACAGTGTATTGGTCAGCGGTCGTGCTTCGAATCATCTCATATTTCGAGCATAGGTATGTCTACCTCAGAAATGGAACATATATTAATATTGTTTAATGATTGTTTGCAACTTCTTCCAGGTTCTCCCACTCCAACACCCTTGCATTGAATAATTTTTAAAGTTTTTTGGCCATTTGTTCCTCTTCTGACATCACACTTTTGGGAGAAATATATTACACACCAAAATTGCACACCTAAGTGTCTCACCCTAAGTGGCGCAAGTGTCGCAAAGTGACATATGCACCTCAGTAAGTGTCGCATGCACTATCACAAGCATCATATGAACCTTCCCAATTGTTGCATTCACCTTGTGAGGTGTCTACAACCCTTGAAACCATGAAAATAGTTTTTCATGACCCCTAATTCATATGGGAGGAAGAAAACCATTATTTCTAGGTCAAAACACACCTTTTCCTTGGAAAATTCGATCTATTTCTTAGCATTTATGAAGGGTGGCGCCCCCCTGGCCATGATAGCGGAAGAACATGGCACCCTCTCTACCATGTTAGGGGGGACCAATTCTAGGATGGTTCCTTGTCTCTCACTATGGGGGATCATCATTCTTGTTGAGGGAAAATGGGGATCTCCTCCACCTAACTCTATGGGCCAACTCTCTCAGATAGGGTTGGTTATGTTCGACCCTCTTTCTTTGGCTTCAACTTAGGATCTAATGCAAAAATCAGTGAGCCATATCCTCAACCATATCCTTCATTTTCTCATGGTATTTGTGTCTCTCAAGCCTATATATAGAAGGAATTCCAAGGTGAAGGGAGGGAGTAATCAGTTAGAGTATCATCATTTTTATCTTGGTAGATTCGTGCAAGGGGATGGATGAGGAGAGCTTGGAGAGGATATGTCTACATTAATCATGGTCTGTAAGTATTCTCTTGGGTTCTCATTTTAATATACTTGGCCTATTTCCTTCAAGCTTTTGTATTATTGCATGTGCTTGTCTATTGTTCCTTCAATATTCATAGATGAATTTGTTTTTCCTAATCAACTTGAGTAGGAGGTAGTATTTTTTATTTGTTTCCCATTGCAAGTATGAAGTTGCACTATATAGTTTGAATATCAATTTCATGGACTGGAAGTAGAAATGATAAACTTCGTAAACATGTACAACATGCCCTTTCTCCTTCTCTCTTTTTTGATTGGTTAAAATGAGTTTAAAGGGATGTTAGTGTCCATTTTTAGTGTTTGTGTCTTGGTATTGGGGTCTATTAATCCAAGGTAAGTTTCACCTATCCACAGGGGAAAAATTCTGTAACAACTATCCATATACAACATCCAAGAGTGAAGGTGGAAAATATACAAAGCAAGTTTCAAAAGGTGACTTACCAATAGAAGTGTGGACTGCTCTATTATAAGAGTGTTGTATGTAGATCAAATTTTCATCCCAGGTATTTGGATTCTTTTGATTGTAACCCCTCAAGAGATGCACCAAATTCCTCTTGAATACTTTTGTCTACCACTCTTTATGTGGATGGAATGTTATATATCTCTTCAACTTAGTGTTCATATTCTCACACAATGTAATCCAAAATGTACCAATAAATCTAGTATCCTTGTCTAAGATGATGCCCCTTGGTATCCCAAAGTCTATCCAAGCTTGTTCAAAGAACATGTTTGATACTTCTTGTCTTTTGATGGTATTTTTACAAGGCATGAGAATGCACATATTGATGAACCTATCAACTACCACAAATATATAGTCATGTCCCTTCCTAGTTGTTGGTAAACCTCCCACAAAATCCATGTAAAATATTTCCCAATCTAGAGTGGGTATAGGAAAGGGATGGCATAGACCTTGCTTCCTATTACTAGCCTTGATGGTACACAAAATTATACATCTTCTAATATACCACACTACATATTCTTCCATTTTGGGCCAGTACAGACACCTCTAAAAGTTAGCAATTGTCTTCTCAATGCCATATTGTTTTGCAAACTTGGAGGTGTGAGCCTCTTTGATAAGCTGCAATCATTCACCTTGAGGGACATAGAGCTTGTCGAGCTTGTAGAGTAACCCATTTTGGAAATTATATTCATCATTTTTGTCACCTTATTCTATATCATTTTTTCTGCGTAGCTATCTAAAAACCTCCTTGAAGTCCTCATATTATGTTATTACTCTTTGTATGCATCATGGGAAAAAGGTTCCATGTGCATCAAAGTTACCAAAGTTGTAATCTTAGATGTGGGTGGCCTTGAAAGAATGTTTTCCAACCTATGTGTGTTTCCTTTCTTATACTTGATGACTAGATTAAATTATTATAAAAAATCCATCCACTTTCAATGTTTGGTTTGTTTTAGCTTATTTTGGGCTTGCAAATATTGTAGTGGTTGGTGATTTGTGTGGATGATGGTATCCTTTCCCATAAACAATGCTTCACTTCTTGACAAATTGAACCATGGCATAGATTTCCTTGTCATAGGTAGGTTAGTTGATAACTTCCCCATGGAATATTTCATAGTGATAGCATACATGCCTTCCTTCTTGCATCAAAACTTCTTCAATGGCATACACACTTTCATTTGTTTGCACTTCAAAAGGATTTTTCAAGTCTAGTGATGCGAGAACCAGTGCGTAACTAATCTTTCTTTTCAGCTCATCAAAATCCTTCTACTAATTCTTCCCCCATCAGAAACTATTACCAGTCATTCTTATGGTGTGGAGTGGTGCAACTACTATTGAAAATGAAGCTACGAACTTCCAAAAGTATTTTTATACCCCCAAAAAACTCCTAAATTCAGTGGCATTTGTAGGAACTTTCCATTTCATGATGGACTCCATATTTGCAGGATCTATCTTGAGATCCCCTCCACCAATCACATACCCAAAATACACCAAAGAATATTGAGAAAACTCACATTTATTGAGGTTAGCTAACAATTGGTGCTTTCTTAGAGTCTCTAACACTTACATGACATGTGATATGTGCTCCTCCTAGATAGCACTATAAACCAATAAATCATCCAAATAGACTATAGCAAATGAATCTAGATATGGGAGTAATACATCATTCATCACTTTCATAAATGTAGATAGTGCATTGCATAAACTAAATGGCATGACCAAAAATTCATACAAACCTTGCTGTGTCTTGAAGGCGGTCTTCCAAGTATCTTCTTCTTTGATGAGTAACTAGTGGTATCCCAATTTGAGATCCATCTTGGTGAAATATTTTGCATGCTACAATTAATCTAACAGATCATTGATCATGGGCAGAGGGTACTTATTTTTTATTATAATCTTTTCCAATGCTTTGTAGTTTATACACATTCACCAAGTCCCATCGTTCTTTGTTAAAATTATGATAGGTGACCTACAAAGTGAGGTGATTGGTCAAATTAAACCCTACTCCAATAGATGATTCAATTTCTTCTTCACTGCATTTTATTCTAGGATGGACATGTATATATAGCCCAATATTTGACAATGTGGAGTCTTGAAATAATTGTGTTTCCTGCTCCACTTCTCTCTTAGGTGGTATCCCTTTAGGCTCCTGGAAAACTCCTTTGTATTCATATAACAACTCCTCCAATTCATGTTTCAAATCTTTAGTACACCCCTCCAGGGATTCCTTTACTCTTATTGACTCATCACCAAATTAATTTTCTCTTAAGAAATGAAAAACATATTTCTTACTGGAACTAATCAACGTCTTGTCTTAGTCGAAACTTACCAATGAGATCTTTGATTTACCGTTGTGTGAATTGATTAAGTAGGGATTCTCATCCTTGATCAAGAAGTAATGGTTTTCTCTGCACATGAATATTGCATCCTCGGATATATGTAGGGGATCCAAACACTACTCCACATATGTCAAGGGGTACCACGTCCAATTCCACTTCATTAATAAAATAAACACTTACAACAAATTTAATCTTACACTATTTTGTTGCCTTGATATCCACATCCTTGTTCACCCATCCTAATGGATATGGGATAGGATGGTTTTGAAACTCCAATCCAAGATTGTTGACCAAATCCACTGCTATGAGAATAGTATGTGAACTGGAGTTGAGAAAAGCATCTATCTTGGTCTTCTTGACCTAGATATTGATGTGTAAGAGTTTGGTAATCTCCTTCTCTTCCTAATGATCAAGGATACTTAGATTCACCTCCTTATTCATTAATGTGAACCAATATTCTCATCCACATCAGAGTTTATTTCAACTAATTTTTTGAATCCCTGGCCTTGTATACCCCCTAGATACTTGAGGAGAAAATATGGGATCCTGGAAGAGAAACCTAGCATGATGACCATCATTTTGAACATGGTCGTGTACTCCTGTACACTCTTCCCTTACTTCTTCCTGAAGTAGTTCCATTAGATCCATTGGTCCTCTACATACCTAATAGGGTATAATTGGGACTTTATGAGAGTTTTGAATTCCAACCACCTATATACTAGCAGATCAACCTCCAACATAAGTGTTTATGTATGGATTTCCCACCAAGTTAAAGCCTGACCCTCTAACTTCATCCTGGAAAATGATATATTTTGTTGTTCATTGATATGGTGAACACTGAAATAAACTTCTAGTTTCTACAACCAATAATTTAGTTTTAATACATCGATATCACCTTGGTATGAATTTATGTCCAATTTTTATTCCCTCTTGAATAAAGATTATTAAGGGTTTACGGTACTAGAACTTAACTTCTCTTTCTCGGGTTCTTTCCACGACTCCTTTTCTGTGTTTTTTTATCCCCTGGTTTCCCATCTAATCCAATCTATCAGTTAGAGTGTCCAACTTCTCTGACTGGTCTGATCTTACTTGTTAGAGCCATCATGAAAAGGGACATATTGTGATATATGTCAATGAATTTGTCTTCTAGCCTCGCAAATCTCTCCTTTGCTGGATCTCGAGGGTTTTTATGAACAAACTCATCTGACATGGCTAGGGTTTGCGACTTTCTTCTTAAATTGATTCCTATATCCTTGCAAATTTCCAAAAATACCCCCAAAAAACCTTCTCTTATACTAATATGATATGTAAACGGTCGTGGATATTCCACTAGATAGTTCATCACAACAAATCTAATAAAATACTGAAATTTTTACTATGAAGGTTAATTTCCTTTAGATGTTGGATTTTTTAGTTACTAGTTGTATTCTTAAAATGTATGGAATAGCTGAAATGAGAAAAATAGAGAACACAAATAAATTCTCACACACCATCCACTAATAAACACAAGATATAACCCAGGAAACCCAATATGGGAGAAAACCTAGCTAGAAGGTGAGGCTACTTTTCTCTTTCTTTTCTTCAAATGCAAGTACAAAGAAAGACAAACTCTCTATGGAGTTTCCTTTGATATTGTGGCTTGTATGGATGAAACATAATCCATCCTCTTATGTTATTCTCTCAAAATACCCCTCTGTTGGACAAGAAGTTTCGATACAATTTTGGGAGAAAATCGCAAGTATAGGGAAAGTGTGCAGATGGAGGAAAGTCTATGCGCAACTAAGACACATCCAGGAGGATAGTGCGTAGATGGAGGAAAGTGCACAGGAGGAAGACAATGCATAGACAGAAGAATAAATCCATTAGAGAATCAAGAAAGAGAGCGAGAGAATAAATCATAATAGGAGGATGACAGCCTGACTTTCCATAAATAGAAGAACAATAGAAAAGCAACATGAAGGTTGAAAAGTAGAAGAAAGTCGTCAAACAACCAGTTAACTAAGCTAGCCATGCATTGTAATGGGGTATTTTTGGGATGAATAGACTAGGGTTTTTATCCCTATATTTCTATATAAATATGTAATGGAATGGGAGATTAGGGGTTCTCTCTCTACTATGGTTGGGTTTTAGTTCCATGAAAGTTATGTGATGTTATGTTGTGTTGTATGTTGAATTCCAGAGTTAGGAATGTAACAATCTGTTGGTAAGAAGAATAAATAAAGGGAGGTTTCAAAGATGATATTGAATGTTGTGTTATCTAATTTTCTATGTGTGCTTATGAATTATGTTCATATTTCTTGTAGAATAGACTTGTCTTATGGATTAATTATGGTGAAATGTTCATGACTATAACCATAGTGAATCTATGTAATAATCAGAATTATGCTGAGTATAGAAATCTTAATCATAAGTATGTAATATTTAATAGAAACGAGCCACAAACATACATATAAAAAGGAATAATGAATCGAATGTTTTCCTCCCATTCCCTTACTACTACAGAATCTTAGTTCTCACGGTCCCAATTGATACCTCGGGTGAGACTTCATTTGCGCAAGAAGGTGATGTCGAAAGGGTCGGTGTCTGGTGGGTTTTTCGGTCATACATAAATCGAACCTTGGGTCTTACAACACATGAAAAATGAAGCGTCGACAAATGGTTATGTCGACGGGACTGAGAATTTGTGATTAAGGGAATGTTTTGGAGGTCTACTAAGAAGGAGATCACATAATAGTTGGAAATAAAGGAACAAGAGTTTTCATGACAAGAGAACAAGAATCCTCAAATGAGTGAAAAGAAATGGTTGCAGAGGTATGTGTACACAGATCTACATGAAATCTTCTTTGGTGAATTCCTAAATATTTTGACAGAGTGGCTAGAAAGGTTCGTAGAGAAAACTAGAAGGTTCAAGGAAACCACACGGATGAATTGGACTACTAAATTGATAATACAGTTGAATGATGTAAGTAACCTAACTAATCGAGCAGTTGAATTTTGGTTGGATAGCATATTAGGAGGATATATTACAGAGTTTACGGTAGATTGCATTCAATCATACAATGTTCCGGAAAGGGACTTTTTCAAAGTTTTGTGTGGGCGGTTCTTGAAATAATTAGTCATGTGGATAAATATGATATTGTGTGAATAACAAGTGATGATCATGGAATCTGATGGCTGAAGGGGTTCACGCATATAGGGGAGATGGAGGATGACAAGAGGATCGTCTGAGAGAATGGAGAAAGTAGTGGAAAAGGAAGGGAGGGACTGACTATGAAAGAAGACAGTATATTAGAGGAATGATACGATTTTGGAGAGTTGCGTAGAGGAAGGAGGTACAAGAGGAAAAATACTGGGGTAGAGATCCTTGTGCACTATTCCGCATCATGGAGATAATATATATAGGAGGAAAAGAAGAGGATATCTAGGCAATTCCAATAATCGAGGAACTAGTAAGTCCTAATCAAACAAGATCCTATGTCAAATCTATGACCTTGTGTGTGTCATCGCAATTATGGATAACAGTAGAATATTTGTTAAAATACATCATAGTTAGCCAAGGAGGATAGAGTAGTAGCAGTCAGAGTAGTGGAAGTAGCATGAAAATTCGGAATCAGAGTCAACTAGCATCACCGAGAGGAAGGAATACACAAAGCAACATGGCAGGGGTAGATAATACTCTTAGAGTTTCTGAGTTCCATGGAGTGGGATCAGAGGATCCAGAACAACATATGTATGTCTACGAAACAATTTGGGTCGCTAAGAATGTACATGATGAATTTTTGAATATTGCACACTTAGTGACAACATTTAGAGGTCATTTTCTAGTATGTTATATGAAGTTACAGAGTATCATGCCTACAAGACGGGCCATAACTTTGGAAAAAATAAAGCAAGTGAAACTAAAGGAGTTGAAAAAGACAAAGTCAAAGTCGCAGTACATCATAGAACTAAAGGAGATAAAACATGTTACAAAGAAAGTCGGTATAGGATTTCGATCAGAGATTTAAGGATGTGATGGGGAGATTGACTTTCCAGATCCCAGATCAACAACATTAAGAGTGGTTTATTGCAGGACTCATACCACACATTTGTAGGCCATTAATTCAACAGAAGGTTACGTCACATCCCGAGGCCCTAGAAATTGCAATGAAATTAGAGTCATCTTAGGTATGAGATAGTGGAGGAATGGCATAAGTTCAGGCATAGTTGGATGCATTGACAATTTAGATGGACGAGATTACAAAAGGGAAGGAGAAATGAGAACAAGTTGGTTTACCAAGTGCAGGACTAAAGGCCATCATAAGAACAAATTCCCATCATTCACGTAGTATTTGGTAGCTATATCGTTGAATCCATTACCAGGGTGGAAACTGCAAGATATGTAAGAAATGGGCCCATCATCCCACTGAGTGTCCATTGCTACAGAAGTATTAGAGTACACCAAAGAACTTGTTTTGCAATTTTTGCAAGTCTGTAGGACACGAAGAGAAGGATTTTCGCATGTTTGAATTAATGAGGGAGTGCACATAAGATATGTACATGATCTAAGAAGATAATGTTGCAACAGAAAATGGTGGTCTTCAGTATAACAATAAGAGAGGTTTTAATCAAAGGAAGAGAGGAAAATTTGGTAGAGGCCAAGGTAGAGGGAATTTTGGTACAATAGGATGAGGATCGATTATATGTTGTAACTGTAATCAACTTGGACACTTGGCCCACGACTACTAGAATCAGTGTACAAAATGCACATATTGCAGAGAACTAGATCAATTGATAGAAAAATGTCCCCAACTAGTTGTGAAGTGACGGTCTATAGGAAACCCAAACTAGAATCTGAATCATAATGTGAAGAAGATATCATTCGAAAGACATAATGAAGAACCAAGAGTAGAAGTTGTTACATGCAGAGGAGATAGAATAGGGGCTGATATGACGAATGAAGGAAACCAGACTAATGAGTGGGTAAGAAATTAAGCAGGGCCCGTATCAGCATTCGATCCACAAAAAGAAAAGGAGACATATCAAAAAGGAAGAAAACAATTACTCGAACAACAATGGGGAGAATCAACATCATATGTGCCTCATATAGAATATCGTGTTGTGCCAGAGAAACCAATTGGGAAGGTAAGTACAATAAAAAATTCCTTAGGAGTTGTATAGAGATAATGAAGGATGAAACTTCATTGAGTACATTATATGACATGATTGATCACTATACAATAGGAAGGGAAACTCATGTCGCACAAGGAATGGTAAATCAGGTATTGTGCAGGAAGAGAACCAATGAAGAATTTAGGTTCAGTGCACTAATTGGAGAGTATGATTTAGATTATGTTATCTTGGACTTAGGGTATGACGTGAATGCGTTACCTAAGAAGACATGGGAGATGATGGGAAAACCTAAGATGGTATGGTCTCCTGTTTAGTTAAGGCTCACGAATAAGCACAAAATAGTCTCGATTGGGCGATTGAAAAGAGTACCTGTGAACATAGATGGGGTGTGCAGCATGGTAGACTTTGAAGTTATTGATATTGTGGATGACAATCAACCATATCGAGTACTGATGGGACTATAATTGGATTTAGATGACAAGGCAATCATTAACTTGAAGAGGAGAGAGATAATATTTGAGTTTGGATATTTGAAAGTTACTACACTCTTGGACCTATCAAAAGGAAAGAGATACATAGAGACAACAAGAGGGAATGACGTTGAAAACTTATACAACTTGACTGTGCAGATGTAAGATTATGTCAACCCAACAATAGATGGTGCGCTAAGTTGGATATGTATTAGTTCATGCGCATCAAATTCAGAAGTAGGTCTAGAGCATTGGTAGCAGAGGATGCATGAATTTTCAACTACATGATGTGCACGCATAAACCGATCCTTGTGCTAGATTGTAATGGATCTATGTGATCCACCCAAGTACAATGGAATAACTAAGATAAGTGTTTTTTTAAAAGAATTTGAGTTGCAGCTACCCGAAAACAAAAGGTTGTTGGCACTTGATGTCATCTTGAAGGAAACTCCAGCTAGATGGTGGGTTGCACACAAAAAGGGAATGAAATACTAGTCACAATGCAGTAGACTAATGCAGATATAGTTTGGATCTAAGGAAAAAATTGCGCAGAAGTATATAGGAGAGAGTGACCCAACAGGTCATGTGGAGAAATGCATTTCTTTATGGAGTTCAATACTAGAAACAGAGTGGACACACATATTTATACACATATTGGACACAATCCCAAAGAACTGGTATTTAGAATTGGAAATACACAAGGAGACAACAAGATGGGAAGAACTAGTCCAAAGGTTCAAAATCGCGTTCAAATTTGAACATGAATCTCCATCAATAGATGTAGCACTATAGGTTATTCGAACGAATATCTTTTCGAAAGATGAGACGATGGAGGTAATATTAGTACCAGTATGTAGTGCGCACATAGCCAAGATGAATGTCCATGAGCTATTGGAGTGTTATAATGTAGCTAAGGATGAGAACGAGGAAGAGCATTCCAGGAATGTACAAGTACCTGAGATAGAAGGAGAATGAGTAGTAGAAGGGCCAGATCTTGAATCCACCTCATATACACAACCTATAAAGACGTGGAAGGTAAACATTAGGAAGATATATATTCCCAAGTTTGCGTAGATAGGAGATTATTGGAACGATGAGATAGTTGAGAAGATTGCAGATTTACAGTGAGAATATCGAGACCTATTCCCAACACCATTTTCAAACATGAAGGGGATAGCAGGAGACTTAGGTGAGATGAATATCCCATTGAAACCAAGATCTAAGCCAATATGAAAGAGGTCTTATAGGTTAAACCTGGGGTATAAGGAGAAGGTCAAGGCATAAATAAACAAGATGTTGGACGTGGGAATCATCAAGCTGGTAGAAGAATCTGAGTGCATTATCCCACTGGTGGTGTAGAACAAGAAGACAGGAGGAATTAGGATCTACGTGGATCTGAGGAAGCTGAATGATGCATGCTCACATGACTCATTACCAACACCATTAATGTATTAGGTACTAGAGAACGTAGGAGGCCAGGAAACTTACTCTTTTATAGATGGATTCTCTGGGTACCATCAGATAATAATTGAGCAAGAGGATCGAAACAAGACCACGTTTGTGATGGAGTGGGGGATTTATCAGTTTACTATTATGCCATTTGTATTGAATAATTCCCCTGTGGTGTTTTCTAGGGTAGTGGTTGCAGCATTCAAAGAGTTCATCCATAAATTCCTAGAAGTATTCTTGGATGATTGGATGGTGTTCAGTCTACTGAAGGATCATATAGAATTTATTCAACTCATGTTATATCAGTGCAGACAATATCATATTTTGTTGAACTTAAATAAGTGTATCTTTTGCGCGTCGTTTGGAATTATCTTGGGACATGTAGTATGCAAATAGAGACTATAGTAGATCCAGCCAAGATCGTAGTAATTATGGAGTTAGAACCCCCTACATCAATCATAAAATTGAGGGAAACGTTGGTTCATATAGGTTATTATCAAAGGATATGCACAGATCACATCACCCATGGAAAATTTATTGAAGAAGGAATCCAAGTTTTAATGGAATGAGGACTGTCAGAAGGGGCTGGACGCTTTGAAACAGAAACTAGTAACCACATCATTTTTTATATTTCTATAGTGGAAAAAAGAGTTCCATGTACATGTAGATGCATCATCCATAGCATTGGTCGCAGTGTTGTCACAACCAAGGGAAGGGGACATAGATCATCCAATCACTTTTTCAAGTATGAACTTGTTTATAGCAGAAAAGAATTATACAACGACATAACGAGAAGGATTGGCAATGGTCTATGTACTAAAAAAGTTCAAAAATTGTTTATTGGGGTCTCACATCAAGATGTATACATACCATTATGTATTAAATTACTTAGTCAACAATTGTGTGTTGGGAGGGAGAATATGCAGATAACTATTATTATTTTGGGAATGTGACTTTGAAGTTGTAGTAAAACTAGGGAAGATGAATGCAATACCAGATCATATATCACGCATACTGACAGGTGAAGATGCAAGTAATTTAGATGATAACTTACCAGATGCATAGTTATTTGCAGTAAGGATGGTGGATGCTTACTTCTCGTACATTGTGAAGTTTCTAAGTATAGGTATGGCTCCCTCAGAGATGAAAGTAGCGTAGAAGAAGCAACTAATAGTGAAAGAAATAGATTATCAATTGATTATAGGGAATCTATACAAGTTGGGTGCAGATGGAATACTAAGACATTTTGTAATGGAACATGAAAGGTCGATGATACTTGAAGAGGCGCATGATGGAATTGTGGGAGGACATCATGCAGGGAGAGAAACTACACAAAATATTTTTTGCGTAAGGCTTTGGTGGCCTACAGTTCAAAAAGATGTGAAGGAGTATTATCAGTAATGCGATGTATGCCAAAGAGTGGGAAAGTTGTCTAGGAGAGATGAAATGCATTTGAATCCACAAGCAAGAAGATAAGGTGCATGGTACGTCATCATTGCAACTGAGTATTTGACAAGGTGGGAAGAAGCAACACCAGTTACAGATTGTACTGCGGAGACTACAATGTGGTTTTTGTTCGATAATTTAGTCACAACGTTTGGATGTTCGCACATATTACTCAGTGATCAAGGTGAACACTTTCTGAAAAAAACAATTGCACAATTGACTGAGGATTTCCATATTCATCATCAAAACATTACACCATATCACCCTCAGACCAATGGAATAGTGGAATATTTTAATAAGATCTTGGAGAATTCCTTGATAAAGATCTGCAACGTATGGAGAGACGATTGGGACTTAATATTTCCTACGGTATCATGGGCTTACAAGACTACAAGTAAGAAGCTGATAGGACAAACACCTTTCAGGTTGGTCTATGGATAGGAAGAAGTGATGCTAATGGAGTTCATTCTACCTATCATGTGCATTGCAACAATAACTGAGTTATTGAACATTGACGTGATAGAGTAGAGATTGTCACAGTTAGTAAAACTGGAAGAAGAACGGTTCATCGCAGGATTCCATCAGTAAGTTCAAAAAACAAGAGAGAAGGCTTGGCATCATCGACACATCAAACAAAAAAAATTTCAAGTAGGATATCTAGTACTACTTTATGAAAGTAAGTTTATCCAACATCTAGGAAAGTTTAGAATGCATTGGTTAGGACCCTACATGATTCAAAAAGTAACCGAGATAGGTGTTGTGTGGTTGAATACCTTCAATGGAGAAGTCTCTAAAGGCATGGTGAATAAAATTTGGTTGAAACTCTAGTATAGAGACGACCAACAGTTTGCGCAGTAAACTGGGTTGCACAGAAACCCTGTATTATAGTAGTTGTACCATAGTAGCAAGAAAACAAGGAAAAAAAAATACAAAGTAGAAAAAGGAAGAAAATAAAATAAAAAGTAGATATAGGAAAAAGAAAAAGAGTGTTCGAGTACCAAGGCATAAGAAATTTCACAATAGGAATGATCACCACACACTAGAATAATACTACGCCAATTTAAGAGACAAGACACAACCAAGATAAATTGTGAAGTACAAAGATGAAAGAAAAAAGGAATAGTGCGCAGTTTGGAAATGATAAGACCGTAAAGCATTAAGGCATGGAAATGACAGTTATAAAGCAGGAGCGATAGGTCATAAAAGTGTCGTGTAAGTCTTAAATGGTAAAAGCCATTGGAAATCACGACAAATTAGCAGTACGAGGGGAAAATCACATGATGGATTTGGTAATAAAGGAGCATTTAGTTAACAAATCATCAACCATGATGAAGGATTGGATAAGGAAGGATTAGATATGTACAGTTAGCACGAAAGCACAGAAACAATAGGAAGTAGTTAAGTCTAAGTCATTATTTCATGCAAGTAGGAGTGAACATAGCAAGCTAGAACAAATTGACAAATAGAGCCGAGCAACCAAAGAAGAGCTACAATGACCCACAAAAATACATAGAGCTAGTAGAGTGTAATGTCCCCAACCACCCAACACGTCAGGAAATGCCACATAGGAACATCTTTCTTCTCTGATACCATTTTGTAACATCCTCAACCACCAACGGTCGAGCCATGCTACTCATAGAAACAACAATTATCATATGCATATAAATATAAACATAAACAAACAACATATTATGTTCATACATAGATTAATGCGGAAATAAGAATAAGCCTACACATACAGCATATACAAGCATTACTCATCAATTATAACACATGTACATATACAAAGCATGTAAATGAATATAAAAGTGGTACTTATCTTTTAATAGAAGACCATCAAATGCGTAAAGACCTTCCACGAACCTCCCAGCCATAAACCACGCTGTTCATCACTCTCAGTAATGGGTCACCCCCGAGATGGGACTAAACTCCAACCGGGTAAAGGGGATTCCTAGGATAGGCTGAGGCTACGGGAACTACACAGTACAACATGAAGGATTTCCTCCAAGGTGTCACTTACACCCACAACTCACAAAATATCATTCCCCACAAGCCTGTCCCACCCTAGGATTGTACACCTTCACTATCCAATAGTCCATCGGTTGTCACACCTCCATTTCCTTGGGCTTCAACAACAGGCTAGATCAAGAATTCTCACATATTTGTAGCTGCTACTAGACTCCATCTAGGATAACTCACTCCCCCAACAAACTCTCTCTCACCTGGAGAGAGTTTCTCACAGGCCCGACAACCTGCTTCTTCAATCACAACAAACTCTTTCTCACCTGGAGAGAGTAGTGCACTTTCTCTCACCTGGAGAGAGTTGCTCACAAGCCTGACAACCTACTTCTTCAATCACAACAAACTCTCTCTCACCTGGAGAGAGCAGTGCATAGGCCTAACAATCTACTTCTTCAAACCAACTCTTAAGCAAATACAACAACATCATTTGACTAACACACATGTGATGGTAACAACTGAAAGGTGATGGTAACAACCAAAACAGGTAAGGATGTAGAATATGGAAGCAAGCCATGCTCATCCAAGGATCTGTGTTGGCAGCAACAACCAACCGCTAAGACACAGTACCGGCTCAAGAAAATACAGGTGCACCCGAATTCACAGGAAATACACAGGATAACTCAATTCTAACTGCAAGTTTCATAGGTTCACGATGGCAGAGGTCAACAATGGAGGTATTGGTTCCCTCCGTGCCTCCATGGGTGACTGGGCAGAATGGCCAGCCGCTCCAAAAACACTAAGAATTCCCACTTATAATTGCATGTGTCTAAGCTGAAGCATGATGCTCCTGAAGCACGTTCCTCTCCACTTTGAGTTCGTTCCTCTCCCCAAAGGAACTTAGGGTAATTGGGTTTATTTCCCAAACCTTAGTCTTTTAAGGAATTGATAATATAATATTATTCCCTTAGAGGTAAGCCCTTTATCTTAGCCCCTTTTCCTAGCCTCTTATCCCCTTCCCTTTCCCTACCTAGTGGAGATTAGTCCCCCACTATCTTTTATCGTGGTCGGTCTACATGCAGTGATGTATTTATATTAAATATATAAGTATTTACACATATACAATAATAGGCTCACTGACCATTGCATCTAGGCTCTCTGGCCTAATCATCACATAAGCCTCCTCCCTTATTATAACTCGGCTCACCAGCCTATCAAACATGTTTACAATTCATAATTACAACTGCGACTCTATCGTGGGATATTACAATCCCCTCCCTTTATTTTTGCATTGTCCTGAGTGAAACTTGTTTATACATATATAATTCAAAAAACATCTTCAAAAATATCCAAGCTTTAGTTATTGGAAGCCTATTATCCACATGGTGCTCTACTTTCCAACACCAATTCTGGTGTTCACACTGCAGCTGGAATTCATTTGCTCTACTCTATAGATTTTTTTCAAGAAGAATCTAGCTCACTGTACCATTTGACACACCCTCCTTATGGTAGCTACCATGCCATAAGCATTTCTAATTTGCCTCTTCCTTTTTTAACTCACCCTTCCAAGCTCAAGTATCCTTTCACTTCTAGACAGTTCGTCAGTGATCCATCTTACCAAGGCTTTGACATGCAAGGAGAGTGCCAACCCACTACTAGAGCCTCTCACCAAGGTCCTCCATTAAAGGGCTTCAGTGTCTCTATCAGTAGTTCTTCTTCCATCATTCTCACTTTATCCATTATTGTCTCATTTGCGTCACACACATGCAATTATCATGAGAAAACATAAAATAATTTATTTAGAAATTCAAACTTAGTTCAAAGGGAATTCATCTTTTCCCCAAAACATGAAATTCTATTTCACAATTCCTCTTGGTTGTTTCCATATTATGAATGCAGCCTTCCTTGTGGTTTTCCACAGGCACCAAAATGCATACCATTTTTCCTACAATGCTTCATCTTGCATACAACCAACAAATTGTCAGTGTTGGCCCTTGACCAAGTTTTGAGGAACACTTGTTCATATTTGAGCATTTTTGGGACTTCGACAGCCTGTCAAAGATGGAGCACAAGGTGAAGCGGAGATCGTGGAAGCTAGACCCCCTTTTTGGGTCCTTTTTGGGTTTTTAGGGATAATGTAATGAGACCAGGATGTCGTCCCATGAATTTACCCATGTTTAGGCCCCTTTTTGTAATGTATAAGTAGAAGTCTAGGCTATGTAAGAAGGGGACCTTTTTGGGGACACTTGAGAAGTGGATTAGTGCTAAGAGATGATCTGTGTGATATACTTACAAAGATAAGTGCAAGTATTTTAAGTGTTGAGTGCAGGGATTGTAAGAAGGTTTTATGCTTAGAGCGACTCAGGGAAGGAGGATCTAGTGAGCTGCGCAGATCTCCTGTCCTGCGTGGAGTAGGTTTTGAGGCTCTTTGCTTGTAACCGATTGGCCATCAATAATAGAGAAGAAGAGTTGGTGGACGTAGCCCCAAGGTGGGGGTGAACCACGTAAATCTACGTGCCATGCTTTGTGTTGTTACTTATATGTGTTTTCCTTCTCTTGCTAAGTGCTATGACATGTTTAGATAGATTTACTTATGCTTTGTGCTTATTAGATGTGTATAGATGATAGATTTGATGTGTATGAAGTTGCTAAGTGCTTAGTCTACCAAATCCATCCTGTTGTATGCTGCTAAGTGTTGAATCATCTTAGATCTAAGTATATACTACAATGCTCTATGTTATCTGCAGAGTGAGATAAGGGTTAATTCAAGGTGAACTATTGATGCTAAGTGCTTTGTTAAGTGTGTAATCACAGATCTGGATCCCAGCTAAGGTTGCAGACACCTGAGTCCTGCAACCACCCCTGCCTCTACCTTGGGTGAGACTTCATCTGCTTCGCAGGTGTTGTCGAAAGGGCCGGTAGTTAGGGTTTTGTTGGTGTGTTGTTGTAGCGTTGAACCCTAGGTCTTCCCCTGTGCCAATAGACAATATTTCCTGTACATCATAATTCAATTGCAATATGTACAAAACCTTATGCAGTGATCTTAGAATTGCTTGCACCTAGAAATTCAATCATAATTACCAAACAATTTAATAAAATAGAATGACTCATAATTCTATGCATATGCTTGTTCATAATTAATATTTGTAATTTCTTTACTTTTTTTTTCTTTTTTTTGAACAGGAAATTTTTCTGTAGTCAATGCTTACGTGACTACTTGACTTGAACTTCCCTATTGCAATTTCTATCAAATCCTAAAATGTCCTCAACTTCACGGGTTAGCAACATTTTAGTTGTTAGTAACAATTATTCCCATGTGATAATACATATGCATTTACTTACAAAACACATTCCAAAAATGCATTTAAGTATACAATTATATCACTTACCATGCATGAGTGCAATTCTCAATGCATATTTATTCAATGCACCTTGCATTGAATTAAAGAATGCTCTTTATCTCAATCATGTATCTCACCATACGCAAGTTGGAATTATGGCCAATGTCTTGACACATTCCCCACACACTTCCTATTGTCTTCCAAATTAATTGGATGCCTTCCTTTTTGACCTGAACACTACACCAAGAATATAATTTTGTGGTGTTCTTTAGTGTTAGCAAAAAGGTTGCAGTCCAAATTTTATTTAAGGGTAGGAAGATTTTGGTACCTATGTGGTTCATAACCTTTCCATATCCATACTTTTCCATATCCAACCATGTTCTGGTCTCATACATGACTAGCTTTGTTGGCATTCATTCCTATAACAAGTTCTTATCTTTTATTTTCTTTGGTTATTACCTCATAATCAAATTAACATGACATTCTTCTATGTCAGTGTGTGCATTCAAAAGTTAAAAAGATTTGAATTGATACAGTCCTCCAACCTTTACCACATCCAGTGGTCTGCATTCAAATAATGTAATCATGTGATTTTATAAAATAACTCTAGCTGAGGAATTTCTTACCTAAATTCCCTTCACCAATTATGAAAAAAGAATAATAAAAACTCATACCTGCATGACTTCCATTAATAAATTTGATGTTACTTGTATGATTGACGGAAGTAGAATATTTCATGCTTCTTTTTTCAAACTTAACCAACCTTCAAGTTTTTGTTGCTTCCTTCCATATGTAGCAACATCACCAACAACACTTGCCAACATGCAAGCATTCTTTCCTCTGGCTGACCCAACAAGCCATAACATACTTGCTGCCATAGAAATTGTAGCAACTTCTTTCTCCTTGTAAAACTTTTTCTTGTTGATACCAGAAGTCTAAAATTCTTCCCAGATTCTTGTATACTCTTGTGCTCCCACTGTAATCATTGTACATGATTATTTCTGACCTGAGAACTTTCTAGCCAAATCACTCTTGGCTGATTTTTCATTTATAGTCCCAAACTAAGTTGATATTAACCTTCTGCTTTCATTAATTTCCTGGATCCAACTATTCCAACTCGTACTTGGATGAATTAAATTCCAAACAAAGTTTTTTTGTAGACTCTGGATTCTTCAAGATCCAGTTATTATTTAGGACTGAACTTCTTCAGACCATTCCCGATGGAATACTTTAGTACTTGAGGTTTTCTTGGACTCTTCACTTCCCTTTTCCAACTAGCCTCAAACCTGACTTTCCTAGGCAATCTTTAGCATATTGTAAGGATGCACACATGCCTCCTTTTCTAGCTACATATAATTAACTAAAAGTACTTCTTTCACCTTACCATCATAGCTTCAAGTGATACCTCCAACCTTTTGGGTTGTTACTCATGGCTCTATGTTACCTAAGATGGATTCTTTTCAGGCACCATATTCTCTTCATTCAAAACCATGCATAGAACCGTTTCTTCTTCCTGGTTCCTTATTGATTTCTCTTTAGAAGACACTTCACTTTTAAATTATTATTGACTTGATATATTCATGCTCTTATGGAAATACCTTCACACCTTTGGAGTGCATCAACAATCCTCTACTATTATAGATTTCCTTCCTAGAGTGTTGACATGCATTCCTATTAGCTGGATACCTATCTCATGATTTCTTCTTCTATTATATTAGGATGTTATTGGACTTGACTCCATCTAGGAGTTTTTTCCTTGTCTACTTTGCATACTTGCCATCACATATAATGTTGATATTAATTTTCAGCATTCCATTATTATTTGGATTCCTCTGATTCAGCTCCTGCATGAATGAATTATAATTTCAGTCATGTTCTCTGAGTAACCTTGGTCAGTTAATACCAAATTATTTCTTGAAGCAATTTGATTTAGCCTTCTGACATGCATATTCAAATTTTTTCATGCCGCATTTGATTACCTTCATGCCATGCTTCCACTGTCCATTCTGATAGTAATAATGGAGGTGCTATCTCCAATCTGTAGGGATGATCCTTGGAGATGTCACATCTTATCTCCAAACTCTTTCATATTCCATAAATCCTTCCTTCCTTATTCCCATTCTTTGCATCTCCATATGAACTTATGGTTCATGCATTATCATGTATCGCAGTATCATGTATCGCAGATGGCTTTCTCCATCTAGCTTTCACATTGGATGTGCAAATATTGTCACTTGAACTGTCTTCCCAAAGAAAGAATTCCAATTGGGGTTTCCATGCTTCTTATCGAACCCAACATCTAATCCAATGAATTCTGAAAAATCTCAGATGTAGAATAAATAATTTTTCTCTGTCCTTCTTCCTTATTTCTTCTATTTGAAGACATCTCTAGCACTTTTTTTTGTTTTAATGCAACCATTACATCTAGAATCCTATTTCCGAGACCTTTCCAATCACGGATTCCTTGCTCAATTCTGAGCCTTGAGAAGAATGCTATGATCCTTTAAAACTTGTGATTCTTCTCTGATGCACTTCTTTTGTAGCGATCTCTTTTCTCTAAGTTAATGGATATTAGATATTTGTTAGACCCTATCATAAAGTTACTAGGTCTTCAGTATTCTTTTGATGTAGGTTTGAACCAGACGAAACCCACGGGCTTCCTTCCTAACCCCTTTTCCCTTATTTAACACAGTTTTTGGACACTAGCCCTTTTTATTCATCCCTCAATTGGATGTGACCATGTGTTGTGACCCGGTGCTATCATATATGTTCTTATCTAGAGCCTTGAGAGCTTTGGGGCTCTGTAACTTCAGCTTCGGAAGCTCTTTCTACTTCGTGCCTTATTTCTCCTGAACACATGTTGACGGGCGAAATTGTCCGTCCGTCAATTGAGAGAGTGGAACCGGTCCGGGGTTGTCTAAATAACCCAAGCCATTTGGAATGAACCACCCTGACGAGTTTAACGGCTCTGTTGGCTGCTCTAAGGTCTTAAGAAAACCAAAGAGAAAACTAATCTAAACTAACTAATCTAACTAAAACAAATAAAACAAACTAAACTAACTAAAACTAATAAAACTAACTAAAACTAAATATTAGAAACTAAACTAACTAAAAGAAACTAAACTAACTAAAACTAATAAAACAAATTAACTAAAACAAACTAACTCACTAATCTAATTAAAACATACTACTAAATTAAACTAAAACTAAATATAACTATTCTAACTATTATATACAATCTACTTATTTCTATTATAACAACTCAAATCAACTATCTAATTACCAGCTGCAATATTACTTTATTCACAAATGTACACTATAAACAACCTACAGATTTAATTAAAACCTGCAAAACTCATGTGTTTTCTGCCCTAAGACAGTAAGATATGTTTTTTGATTTTTATATTTTATGAAAAAGAAATAAAACTACTGAAATTAAACGATCTAATATATTTACTGAAATTAAACAATCTAATATACTAATTCTATCTAAACTAATAAAAATAGTAAACAAACAAGCGACTAACTGACTTGGAAGCGCTCCTAATTTGTCCTGTGTATGATGACTCTGAAGCTGGTCGGAGGAAGGAAACTCGCACCGGTTAACCCAAAAGCTTTTCGTAAACGATCAGCTGTGCTGCTCTTCGAGTTGGTTTACAGAACAAACAAGACATAAAAAATCATAACAACTTTATGATTATAAATTTCTGCAATAAGGGAAACCTGTTATGCAAAAACTTATATCTGATAATTCAAATTATGAAGAAGATAAACCTGTCATTCAGAAACTGAATTAAACAATTGTTATGTCTTTTATACAATTGGAAGAAACCAAATATGGATTACAATGATTAAAATTATATCATTTGCACATGATCTAGATAGCTAAAGTAGTCGTAAACCATAAACAAATTGATATACACAACGTGAAACAAAATGTTGATATAAAGAGAAGCTAAAGCTGTGACAAAACACCAAATTCTGCTTCAGTCTGTATTAAAACTTCATATCCTTGTTCTCCCACGAAAGAGGATATCATTATTACAAAAATCATAAGTATATATAAGTCTCTCCACAGGGTAAAACCTCCCTGTGGATAATATCAAAATGTTTTACATAATTTGGGAAATATCCCAAAATCCACTAAACTAGGAAATCAAAATGCAAGTGAAATCTTTGAAATATCCCCTAACTTCTCATAAACTCAATTGCAATTTTGAATTTACCTGCAATAGAACACAAATATCAAATTAGAAAGATATTTCAGTAACAAAATAATAAAAAATTGATCCTACAGACTTAGCTACAGAATCATCTGATTCTGTAGCTAGTCTAAAATAACATACAGGATCAGATAGAAATCAAATGAAATCTTTTTAAAATAATCCAATTTAAATTTCTTTTAATAAACATTAAAAAATGAATCACTAATGGTTCAAGCAAATTTATCATTCAAATGAAACAAAATCGAAAGAGATGCAATCGAAACAGGGTAAGAATGCTCTGTTTTTTTAGTTGCCATAAAATCGGGTCAAATAGTAACCAAACTGTTTCATATCAAATGAAATTAATAGTGAATCATATCGTATAAGATACGATGTAATCCAACACAATCATAATCGATACAATCATAATCGAACACAATCAAAATCGATTTGTTACGGCTGTAACAATGTGCATAAGATTCATATTGTTTTAATCAAATGCTAATATGGAAAGGCTGTTACGATTATAGTGAAAATGAAACATGCATAACAACATCAACCAAACTTTGCCATAAACTACGATCACTGAGCGTTATACAGTAAACAGACAGGACCAAAAATAGTAATCACAACCATCATCAAATCGACAGAGGTGATAATCGTAAACTGGGCAACAATCAAATCGAATCATGACTTAGTCAAATATAGAAAAAAATCCCAATCCTGGGCATAATCACTTTTGTTCCTCAAATCAAATTTAAACAATATATTTGTTGCAATATGAACCGAGCTGATAACACGGTCAAACAATGTGAATCGATTGGTTGAGTATAACAGTTATGATTCGTATCTATGCGCAATTTGGTTATGCATTAACAGAATGGTATTCCAATTGGTCGAAAAAGACATGGAATATAAAATCATAACAGTTAACCATTATTTCCAACCATATCGTATAGAATATAACCAATTCAAATCGAAACATTGACTGTGTTCGAAATTGAAATACCAGAAACAGCCTATGTTTAGAAAAGATATTAACAACCTCAATAAGAAACAGAGTATTCAGTGCAAGCCCAATCAAAACAATCAAATCCATACCACGATTAATCGAATCAAAGCTAATCTGGGAAACGAAATTCGATTAATCAAAACAAAAATATGCATATAGTGCATGCTTATGTGTCAAAGCAAATCCACGCTGTAAACAGAGTTTATGAGTTTGTCATATAAACAGATGATAGTCATACCAGTGAGGCTGCTTGAGCTATGCCAATTTTGAATTAACGACCACTGTAGCTGACTCCACGTTCTTAAACAGAATAGAGCATGTCGTTCTCTATTTCTTATTGGTGGTTAGCAATTTAGCCTTTTGACTGGTGAGCGTTGCAACTTGATCCTCCAGAGCATGAATTCTGGAGTATAGCATTGACACATCAAGGTAATACCTTTCTAACCACGAGCCACACTGATCACATGGTGGAGTAGCTGGTTAAGATAGAGCAGGAGGGGGTTTTGACGAGTCACCAGGGGTTTCACGAGGCATTTTAATGCCGGGGTAATCAGGGTCATTTCGCAAGCAAGGTGGTAGGTTTTTGACAAAGTCATATGAGGGTTCGTTACACAGACCTTCAGAATAGGGATACTCACTTGCCAGGTAGCATTCAACCTCCGAGTCAGAATCTTCACTCACCATGATAGGGTCATGGTTGACATGCATTTTAGGTTTGTTTCTTTCCATGCGAGAGATTAATCGGGCATTCTTTTTGCCTTTAGAATTCGCAGTAGGTTTGGCCTTAGGCCTTTTAGCCACGGGTTTAACATTTTCCACATCCTTGGTGACAGATTTGGGTAGGTCAATAGGCGAGTCGGGTAGGGGTTTAGGTAATAGAGCACTGTAAGGCACAGGGGGTACATACTTGCTCTGTCTCACCACAGGTTTGTCAACCTGTGGTGGGTTTGAATCTTCAAAATTATCGCGAATAAGAAAATCATTCCAACAGTCTCGACGTAACCCCAAATGACAAACCACAAGCATTTTAATTAACCCAAAGTGAAAAAGGCTGCTATCGGCCTGGTTCCGTTTGTATCTTTTTGACATTTTAAACAGACTCCTATGCAAGTAATAAGGCATATTAAGCCCATAGCCCATGAAAACCATAAGTAGCCGAAGGTGGTACAAGAAAACGAAACCATACCGGCCCTCGCAGGTGATAAACTGCTTGGTTATCATCAACAAATCCTGCCAACGTTGCTTGAGCATATTCACGGGCAAACCCTTGTCACAGGAGCTCACCCTTCGTGACTGGAAGAGCAATGTCCACGGGACATCTTCCACTTTGCAATTTTTTGACCATTTTGGTCCAGTAGCAGGCAGACCGGTAGCTAAACTGATAAATTGCTCGTCAATTTCCAATTGGACATCCCCAACCTTGGCTTGGCAGCCATCAAAGGTTAATGTGAATTGCTGAGCCACGCAAGGGTTAAAACCATCAAACTTCTGTATGAACGGGAGCCATCCAAATTCTTCAAGGTCACTGTAAGCATCGTCGAACATCAACAATGCCTGGCTACCATTGGGTTCAGCCCTTACGACCGGGGCCATGGTGCGGGCGCATGGTAGGGTTTGGATTGAACACAACAATACACAGGAGCAGAAAATCGTTTGGGCTAACAGCTGCGAACGATGAAAGGGGAGGCAAATTAATGTGCGCGTGCGAGGGTGGTGAGATTATCACTGCCATGCAAAACAGTAATGACCAAGTACAAGGCTGTTCAATCAATCATGATATTCGGCCAACCCAAGAATTAAACGGTGGATAATATACCAATGCACCATTAATCAATGTAAAACCAAAACCATAAATTAAATATACGCCATTGTATAACTTCAAACTATTGCCATTCAATATGAAATCAAACTCATATGTTACCCACACGCTGGTTGCATAATGTGTAATCAAAAAAACATTGTGACAAGAGATAAAATCGATAAGCCACGAGCTTATAATTATAAGGATCACATCATATAAAAACCAAAATCAACCATGACCCCTATATAATCAAGTATAACCCATAAATTTATATGTTCAATGCCTTACCAATCAAATAAAAGTCAAGTTGCGTAATCAAAGTAAGAATAGGCAAATGGACATAGTTTGAAAAATCATTCCAACCACTTAATAATAAACCAAAGGTAAGTACCAATCAGAATATTAACGAGAAGATCATGACAGTTCAAATAACGATAGAGGAGTTTTCACGCTTACAGTCGTGAAAACTAAATTGAAACCAATTTGCAAATGTCGCAAGAAATGAAAATATCGTTAATTTGCAAAATGCGACGACAATTTGAAGTTCAGAAGATGTAGGTGTAGGCAGCTTATAGGGCAATAGAAAAAATTGTATTGGCTGCCAACAATGGCGACACAATGGTAGAAGTAGTTATCTCTGTCAAAAGAAATAAATTCAGATTAGAACAACGAAGAAAATTTCAACTCAAAAACAACAACCAGAAAATTGTACAACATCATCATTTACCATCTTTTCCAGTGATGTTTTAAAAGATGCAAACTAATAACAGTCTTAAGATCAGCAAGTCACGATATTAATGATAAAATATCCAATACTGTTGGCATGGCCACTGCTGCCAGCAGGCGTCCATAGCCTCGACAGGGTTGCCATTTAACCCACTTTGACATCTGTATCCTGTCAAGAAGTTCTAGATCAGAGTAAAGGACTTTTAAAGAGGTTTTTTATAATTTTTTTACAGATTTTTGTGTACCCGACATTGCTTCGCTGCCAGCAGGCCTGTTCAGTACCCCGACGAAGTTGTCTTGGCACCATGAAAGCATTTACCCGCTGCCAGCGGACCTGTTCAGCATACCGGTGGGTTTACAAGCACTTCCCACAGCTCTTATTAACATTTTTTATTTTGTTTTTCTTTTATGGATAGCTGAGCAGGGTGATGCTGAAAAATCTTGATATTTTATCATTTTTTAAGACCTCATCAGAATTTTTTGATATTTTCCTTTATCCAACTCCAGAAATGTTTTATTTCTAAAACAACTTACTATGACAGGGAGACATCCTTTTGAGTCATTCCTTTACGGAAAAAGGACAGCGTAAAAAGATAATAGATGATCATGAAAAACTTTGCTCAGAGATTGTAATTAGTAAAATTCCTTCAAACAACAAAATTTTCCAACATAAATATCAGTTTTAGAAATATATTACTGATGTTCGTACAATCTTTCAGAAGTTATTTCAGCGAAGAAATTTTTCCATTGTCTGAATCTGAATTGCTCAGTGCACAGGCATGGATATCTTTCAAACAACACCAAAAAACTAATCAATCCAAATCAAAAATCAAAACAGGAAGAAAACAAAAAGATGCAAACCAAAGAAATATTTACATAATATACAAGGGTAAGTATCAAGCAAAGTATCTTTTCAGGTCTTGGCCATTCACCGAACAGGTGTCAAGCTGCCCTTCAAGATTCTGCAATCGAAATGAACTAGGACCCAACTTTTCAGCAATAAAAAATGACCCAAGCCACAAATTTTGAAACTTGGTGTGCTCACCCTTTCCTTCGTGTGGTTTGTCCCACTTTAAGATGAGATCGCCTACTTCAAAATTCCTATCAGAAGCAGAATTAGAATCGAACCAGCTTTTAATCAATTGTTGATGTTGGTCTAACTTACGCTTAGCTTGGGTTCTTACTTCTTCTAACTTCATCAAAGCGTTAATACGACTTTCTAAAGGGGAGCAATCTTCTTCTTGGACTTTTTGTGACAATTGAAGCGAAGGAAGAAGAATGTGAGGTGGCAGAATGGCTTCTCTGCCATAAACGAGAAAAAAGGGGGAATTACCTATGGCATCTTTGGGTGTCACCCTATCAGCCCACAGTGCATTAAGCAGTGCATTATGCTAGTTCTTGTGATTTTCAGCCATGGTTCTCTTGATAATTTTGATCAAGTTCTTGTTTGTCGATTCTGCTAAGCCGTTGCCCTGGGGGTAGTAACTAGCAGAATACTTTAGTTTTATTCCTTTCTCTAAAGATAACTCACTCATCTCAAGAGAAGAAAACTATGAAGCGTTATCAAAGACTAGACAATCAGGGATACCAAAATGAGTAATGATATTCGAGTTTAGAAAAGCGATCACCTAACTTGTGTTAACAGTTCTTAGCGTGGCGGCTTTGGACCATCGAGTAAAATAATCAGTGGTTGTCACAATATACTTGTGCTATTGTGAGGATGGAGTGTTAATGGGACCAATGATATCAAGGCCCCATTGCTGGAAAGGAGAATCGACTGAAACAGGTTGCAAGGGGAAGACTGGTTTTTGCAATCGCCCTGATGCTTTCTGACAAATGATACATTTATGGCACAAGGCATGGGCGTCCCTAAAGAGCATCGACCAATAATAATCGGCTCTTAAAACCTTATGAGCAGTGGTGTCACCACCGAAGTGACCACCAACTTCTCCTGCATGCAACTCAAGCAAGACTCTTTCTGCTTCGTCCTTTTCAAGACAACGCATCAGTACGCTGTCAAAATTCTGACGAAACAATATACCATTAACTAGATGAAAGGAGGCAGACTTTAGTCTCAACACTCTTCTTTTGGCAGGGTCAAGGTGACGGGGTGCTGATCCATGTTCAAGACAAAATCTAATATCATCATACCAAGGAATTACGAGGTTTTGTGCACAACAAATCAAACTCTGATCGCATTGTTCTAGGTTTGACGTATCACTATCTTCTTGTTGTTTAGTTTCTGAATCAACTACCAACTTACACAACCCTTGGCCTCTCACGATCTATGCTGGAGTGATTTCTAAGTCATACTCCTACAAGGAGGTGACCCAGTTGTCTCTTTTCTCTCCTAACTCCTTTTGTACTAACAAGTTCCTTATGGCACGGTAGGGGACAATGACCTTTGTCCTTGACTTCAAAAGATAGGACCGAAAATGCTTAACTGATTTGAAAACAACGTAGGCTTGTCGATCGACCATTGGGTAGTTAAGTTCAGCACCTTTGAAAGCAGATCTCATAAAGGCGATGGGTACTTCATTGTTCTCAGAGTTCTTCTGAGTTAGGACTGCGGCATAGGAACGATCAGAGGCAAAATTATAGAGTGTAAAATCTTGAGAGAAATCAGGGCTCATGAGAGATGGAGCGTCAATTATGGCGTTCTTTATAGCATTGAAAGCTTGGTTTTCTGTAGGTCCCCAGTGATATTGGGTGTCTTTTTTAATCAGATTCTGGAGAGGCCTGACCATTTCAGAGAAGTTGGGGACAAATCTTCTCACGAAATTAATTTGGCCTAGGAAAGACTGCATGGATTTTTTGGAGGTAGGTGGGGGAAGTTTAGCGATGACTTGGGTCCTCTCAGGGTCAATAATCATTCCATCACTAGACACAATGAATCCTAGTAATTTACCCTGTTCTACTGCAAAGATGGACTTCTTGGGGTTCAAGGAGATGCCGTATTTATGACATCGTAGCAGAACGGATCATAAGTGAGTTAGATGATTGTCTTTGTTTTTAGAATAAACGGTCACATCATCTAAGTAGACTACTACGGAGTGATTGATTAAGCCTCTAAAAGCAATGTGCATTGCTCTCTGAAAGGTAGCACCAGCGTTAATCAATCCAAAGGGCATTTTGCAATAAGCATAAGTGCCCCACGAGGTACGAAAGGTAGTTTTTAGTTGGTCTAGCAGAGACATCAAGACTTGGTTGTATCCAGAGAAACCATCTAGTAAAGATAGCCTCTCAGAACCAGATACTTGTTGAAGGATCTATTCCATGGGAGGGACAGGATAATTATCTTTGTCAGACGCTTTGTTGAGGTTCTGGAAATCGACAGAAAGTCGAATTTCCCCATTTTTCTTCCGCACTAGGACGAGGTTGGATACCCATTGAGTGTGTCTAACAGGAAAAATTATTTTAGCACACAGGAGTTTATTCAATTCTTTTTGTATGATCGGTTCTAG
Source organism: Picea engelmannii (assembly GCA_009831015.1). Lineage (NCBI taxonomy): Eukaryota > Viridiplantae > Streptophyta > Pinopsida > Pinales > Pinaceae > Picea > Picea engelmannii. Next base: position 197,853 of record ML785594.1, on the reverse strand, counting down.
TTTAGGATGCATTTTCCTCAGTTTCTATTGGAAGGGTAAGGTTTGGGGCTTCATCGGGATGACATGCTATATAATATTAGAATCGAACGTTTTAAGATCATCGTAAGTCCATGCAAAGATATCCTTGAATTGTTTAAATAATTTAACAAAAGCAGCTTTTTCTTGTCTAGAACATTCCAAGCCTAGATTGATACACTGAGGATTTTCACTAGTTCCTTAATTGACTTTTTCATAAGACAATGAGGAACTGTTGGTTTTGCAATTGACCATCTTTTTAAATTTATCTTCAAAATCATAAAAATTTTCTAGTCCAACAATAGATTTGGGTATGGAATTTACCATGTCCGATAGAGCTTCAGGAGATTTCGGATTAGGTATTACCGTAAAGTCGTGCAAATTGTCATCGTGCGTTTGTCAATCTATCAAAGCACCTTGGAAGGTTTCTTCCATGTGCAGAAAGTTAATGATTTGCTGGTCATCATCAAATACTCTCCAGTTTGTGATATTGTCAGGAACAGAAGGTTGAAACAATAGCTCCACGGAGAACACGTTCGGGGATAAGCCTTCTGCAGGAAGAAGTTTGGAGGCAACATTAGCTAGTAGATCTACTTCAGCATTATTTAATCTAGGAATGGAATTTATATTAAAAGAAGAAAATTTGTTCATTAATTTCCATACCTCAGACTGATAACATTTGAGATGCGGGGAAAGACAATGTATAGAATCTCTTACTTGCCTAACCACTATCTCAGAGTCGTCGAATACAACTAGATTTTGAATGTGCATGTCTAAGGCTTTTATGAGACCTTGCAGTAAAGCCTCATATTCTGCAGTATTGTTAGTACATTCAAACTCTAGCCTACAAGCCAATAATGTTTTGTTACCTGCCGGATCGATAATGATGCAGCCTGCACCAGCTCCTTCTTTAGACTTGGAACCGTCAAAATATAAAGACCAAATTTGATTTCCATTGGGCTCGTGGGACTGTTGCATAGAAGTTGTTAGTTGCATACATGTTATGATCTCGGACTGCTACTCCAGATGGTTGATAGGTGAAGCTTCAACCATGAAATTTCTGAAGAAGGTGTCCATTCCTTGGACTTCAAGTGAATCAACAGAAGGTGTGTATGGTTCATTTGGGTCATTCAAGTCTGTTACCATGAACTTGAGGTAACGCTCATGATTCACCCTGATCTTGTTGGGCTTACCGTTTTCTAGAAGCCATAAGTGAGACAAATCCGTCGCGAAGTAACCATGTAGCTGCTCCGACCAGTCCTTGCTCAAAAATAGACCATACACTTCTGGAATATCCACCACAATTATATCAATAACCCGATGAACCTTTGGGTTAGACGATAATCTAATCAATACATTTTTTAGTTCGCCTATAACTTTAACATCTGTTCAATCAAGTTGTATGATTTTCAAAGAAGATGGTTCTACTTCAGCGTTAATCTTTTGGCAGACTGACCAAGGCATCACATTGGATGATGCTCCTGAGTCAACCATACAATTATGCACATTTCTGTTGAAGATTTCGAAAGTTAAAA
>ML785594.1:183437-196219 GCA_009831015.1 Picea engelmannii | reverse complement strand
TGAAGATTTCGAAAGTTAAAAGAAAAGGAGGTACATTCTTGCGAGTACTTAGAGTAGTAGCTTGTGGTTTCTTACTCGCATTTTCTAATGCTACTTTATCTACATTATTTACATTATTTACATTATTATTTACAGGAGTTACAGGAAGGCTTCCTTTATCTTGAGAATCAGGATTATTTTTTATGGAAGTCTTCTGCGGGACTTTGCTTTGCACAACCTTGTTACCATTTGAGTTACCATTCTTGCCATTTTCTGAAATATTTTGCAACATCTTCTGTAACAAAAATGGAAACTTCAACAACTCATAAATAGAAATGTTAGCCCGTAATTTTTTAAGATCTTCAACAACATCATAATCTAATTTAGGGCCAGCATTACTTTGTTTAGTTTCTACTGATTTAGATGGCTTTGGAGGTGAAGTTGTAGTGTTCTCGACAGGAGGTTTATTTGTTGTCTTACTCCTAGTGTTGTAAGGGTGAACAGTCTCGAAGTTATCTTGGAAGATACTATCCGAGAGGTGTCCGAAGATGTTTGGAGAAGACTCTTCTTCTTGAGTTGTTTCCTGCTCGACTTCTTCTTGAGGGATTTCAGGAGGCATAAAGTCATCTTGAGCTCCTAGAATTGTCTGGAGAGCGCATTGAAAACTTTCTAGGTTCAAGCCTTCAGGGTTTGGATTAGGCCGATTGGCGGGAAAAGGCTTTCGGAAAGGAGGTTTGTAGGGTACTTTACTTGAAGAAGCTTCTTCAGTCGACCTTTTTAAATCTATCACTTGATTAGACAATTTTTGTACAACTTTAGTCAAATTTTCCAAATCAGAGTTCTCGGGTTGTGTTTTGTTTTGTGTAGGTCTGGTGAGAATTTCAATCTTCTTTTTGGAAGAAGAAATAGTCTCAGTTTCATTGCTAGAAGAGTCCTTAAGACTAAGTATGTCTTTTTCAATCTGAGTAGCCTCTTCGAAGGCTTCTAACAACGTGGCCTTTTTAGATATTTTAACCCAAATAGCTATACTTTGATGTAGAGCTTTAGTGTAGTAAGCTATTACAAGACTCTCAGCAGGCATATAATCTGCAGGGATTCGATTTTTAAGCATTAGGAATCTTTGATTAAAATCTTTAACTTTTTCTTTCGGGTTCATTTTTAAGCTCAAAAGATCCATGACCAAGACTTCCGGAGGTTTGCCATCTCCGAATTTTTCCAAAAAGCATGAATCAAACTTTTCCCAAGACACTATGATATGGGGCTGTTGGGAAAAGTACCAAGTGGACGCATTACCCTCAAAAGTATAAGGGAACAACCTACAGACAAAGTCTTCATGTTCAACATTACGGAGTCTGATGGCTAACATAAATTTTTTGATATGATCTTCAACTATCTGTTTTGAATCAGGATCAAACTTGGGAATCCATTTCTCTGGGTGTTTGGGTAAAGGGCGTTGGGCTCCAGGTACAGCTACTGCATCCTGGTCCAACCAGGGTCTTGCAGGGTTGTTCTGATTTTCCATAGGGGAATTAGGTGTGGAAGGCTGAGAAGGTGGATTTCCTTCGTCAGAAGAGGAATCTCCCCCAGAAGAGGAAGGAGATGAGGGAGGTGGTGAAGGAGGTATCCCAGATCCTCTTGCAGCAGGATTCGTGTTTGGATCTGTAGGATTCACATCGAGGTCTATATCACCTAACTGTTCCCTGATATCAGAGAAGTCTAAAGGTTGACCCCACAGGCGGTTTGGTTGCCTAAGACTGGCTAAGGCACTGTGTGTTTTAATAAGAGATTGATGAACGATCTCTTGGAAATCACCACCTGTAGGATTAGGGGTTGCTGGCTCAACTGTGATCTGTGGATCTTCGGTTGAAGTAGTTGTTGTTTGAGGGGGGATATTATCTTGTGAACGACTTCTAGTCACTATAGGTGTGCGATTAGGTGGAGGAGGAGTCTTGCGACCGCCTCGTGCCATTAATTAAGTTCAGGCCCTCCTTCTAGCACCATTTGTTGACGGGCGAAATTGTCCATCCGTCAATTGAGAGAGTGGAACCGGTCCGGGGTTGTCTAAATAACCCAAGCCGTTTGGAATGAACCACCCTGACGAGTTTAACGGCTTTGTTGGCCGCTCTAAGGTCTTAAGAAAACCAAAGAGAAAACTAATCTAAACTAACTAATCTAACTAAAACAAATAAAACAAACTAAACTAACTAAAACTAATAAAACTAACTAAAACTAAATATAAGAAACTAAACTAACTAAAAAAAACTAAACTAACTAAAACTAATAAAACAAATTAACTAAAACAAACAAACTCACTAATCTAATTAAAACATACTACTAAATTAAACTAAAACTAAATATAACTATTCTAACTATTATATACAATCTACTTATTTCTATTATAATAACTCAAATCAACTATCTAATTACCAGCTGCAATATTACTTTATTCACAAATGTACACTATAAACAGCCTACAGATTTAATTAAAACCTGCAAAACTCATGTGTTTTCTTCCCTAAGACAACAAGATATGTTTTTTGATTTTTATATTTTATGAAAAAGAAATAAAACTACTAAAATTAAATGATCTAATATATTTACTGAAATTAAACAATCTAATATACTAATTCTATCTAAACTAATAAAAACAGTAAACAAACAAGCGACTAACTGACCTGGAAGCGCTCCTAATTTGTCCTGTGTATGATGAATCTGAAGCTGGTCGGAGGAAGGAAACTCACACCGGTTAACCCAAAAGCTTTTCATAAACGATCAGCTGTGCTGCTCTTCGAGTTGGTTTACAGAACAAACAAGACATAAAAAATCATAACAACTTTATGATTATAAATTTCTGCAATAAGGGAAACCTGTTATGCAAAAACTTATATTTGATAATTCAAATTATGAAGAAGATAAACCTATCATTCACAAACTGAATTAAACAATTGTTATGTCTTTTATACAATTGGAAGAAACCAGATATGGATTACAATGATTAAAATTATATCATTTGCACATGATCTAGATAGCTAAAGTAGTCGTAAACCATAAACAAATTGATATACACAACATAAAACAAAATGTTGATATAATGAGAAGCTAAAGCTGTGACAAAACACCAAATTCTGCTTCAGTCTGTATTAAAACTTCATATCCTCGTTCTTCCACGAATGAGGATATCCTTATTACAAAAATCATAAGTATATATAAGTCTCTCCACAGGGTAAAACCTCCCTGTGGATAATATCAAAATGTTTTACATAATCTGGGAAATATCCCAAAATCCACTAAACTAGGAAATCAAAATGCAAGTGAAATCTTTGAAATATCCCCTAACTGCTCATAAACTCAATTGCAATTTCGAATTTACCCGCAATAGAACACAAATATCAAATTAGAAATATATTTCAGTAACAAAATAATAAAAAATTGATCCTACAGACTTAGCTACATAATCGTTTGATTCTGTAGCTAGTCTAAAATAGCATACAGGATCAGATAGAAATCAAATGAAATCTTTTTAAAATAATCCAATTTAAATTTCTTTTAATAAACATTAAAAAATGAATCACTAATGGTTCAAACAAATTTATCATTCAAATTAAACAAAATCGAAAGAGATGCAATCGAAACAGGGTAAGAATGCTCTGTTTTTTTAGTTGCCATAAAATTGGGTCAAATAGTAACCAAACTGTTTCATATCAAATGAAATTAATAGTGAATCATATCGTATAAGATACGATGTAATACAACACAATCATAATCGATACAATCATAATCGAACACAATCAAAATCGATTTGTTACGGCTGTAACAATGTGCATAAGATTCATATTGTTTTAATCAAATGCTAATATGGAAAGACTGTTACGATTATAGTCAAAATGAAACATGCATAACAACATCAACCAAAATTTGCCATAAACTCTGATCATTGAGCGTTACACAGTGAACAGACAGGACCAAAAATAGTAATCACAACCATCGTCAAATCGACAGAGGGGATAATCGTAAACTGGGCAACAATCGAATCGAATCGTGACTGAGTCAAATATAGAAACAAATCGCAATCTTGGGCATAATCACTTTTGTTCCTCAAATCAAATTTAAACAATATATTTGTTGCAATATGAACTGAGCTGATAACACGGTCAAACAATGTGAATCGATTGGTTGAGTATAACAGTTATGATTTGTATCTATGCACAATTTGGTTATGCATTAACAGAATGGTATTCCAATTGGTCGAAAAAGACATGGAATATAAAATCATAACAGTTAACCATTATTGCCAACCATATCGTATAGAATATAACCAATTCAAATCGAAACATTGTCTGTGTTTGAAATTGAAATACCAGAAACAACCTGTGTTTAGAAAAGATATTAACAACCTCAATAAGCAACAGAGTATTCAGTGCAAGCCCAATCGAAACAATCAAATCCATACCACGATTAATCGAATCAAAGATAAATCCAATCAAAGCTAATCCGGGAAACGAAATTCGATTAATCAAAACAAAAATATGCATATAGTGCATGCTTATGTATCAAAGCAAATCCACGTTGTAAACAGAGTTTATGAGTTTGTCATATAAACAGGTGATAGTCATACCAGTGAGGTTGCTTGAGCTATGCCAATTTTGAATTAACGACTGCTATAGCTGACTCCACGTTCTTAAACAGAATGGAGCCTGTCATTCGCTGTTTCTTATCGGTGGTTAGCAATTTAGCCTTTTGACTGGTGAGCATTGCAACTTGATCCTCCAGAGCATGAATTCTGGACTGTAGAATTGGCACATCAAGGTAATACCTTTCTAACCACGAGCCACACTGATCACATGCTGGAGCAGCTGGTTGAGATAGAGCAGGAGGGGGTTTTGACGAGTCACCGGGGGTTTCACGAGGCATTTTAATGCTGGGGTAATCAGGGTCATTTCGCAAGCAAGGTGGTAGGTTTTTCACAAAGTCGTATGAGGGTTCGTTACACAGACCTTCAGAATAGGGATACTCACTTGCCAGGTAGCGTTCAACCTCCGAGTCAGAATCTTCACTCACCATGATAGGGTCAGGGTTGACAGGCGTTTTCGGTTTGTTTCTTGCCATGCGAGAGATTAATCGAGTGTTATTTTTTCCTTTAGAATTCGCAGTAGGTTTGGCCTTAGGCCTTTTAGCCATGGGTTTAACATTTTCCACATTCTTGGTGACAGAGTTGGGTAGGTCAATAGGCGATTCGGGTAGGGGTTTAGGTAACAAAGCATTGTAAGGCACAGGGGGTACAGACTTGCTCTCGCTTACCATAGGTTTGTCAACCTGTGGTGGGTTTGAATCTTCAAAATTATCGCTAATAAGAAAATCATTCCAATAGTCTCGGCATAACCCCAAATGACAAACCACAAGCATTTTAATTAACCCAAAGTGAAAAAGGCTGCTATCGGCCTGGTTCCGTTTGTATATTTTTGACATTTTAAACAGACTCCTATGCAAGTAATAAGGCATATTAATCTCATAGCCCATGAAAACCATAAGTAGCCGAAGGTGGTACAAGAAAATGAAACCATACCGGCCCTCGCAAGTGATAAACTGCTTGGTTATCATCAGCAAGTTGTGCCAACGTTGCTTGAGCATATTCGCGGGCAAACCCTTGTCACAGGATCTCACCCTTCGTGACTGGAAGAGCAATGTCCATGGGACATCTTCCACTTTGCAATTTTTTGACCATTTCTATCCAGTAGCAGGCAGACCGGTAGCTAAATTGAGAAATTGCTCGTCAATTTCCAATTGGACATCCCCAACCTTGGCTTGGCAGCCATCAAAGGTTAATGCGAATTGCCGAGCCACGGAAGGGTTAAAAATATCAAACCTCTGTATGAACGGGAGCCATCCAAATTATTCAAGGTCACTGTAAGCACTGTCGAACATCAACAATGCCTGGCTACCATTGGTTTCAGCCCTTACGACCGGGGCCATGGTGCGGGCGCATGGTAGGGTTTGGATTGAACACAACAATACACAGGAGCAGAAAATCGTTTGGGCTAACAGCTGCGAACGATGAAAGGGGAGGCAAGTTAATGTGCGCGTGCGAGGGTGGTGAGATTATCACCGCCATGCAAAACAGTAATGACCAAGTACAAGGCTGTTCAATCAATCATGATATTCGACCAACCCAAGAATTAAACGGTGGATAATATACCAATGCGCCATTAATCAATGGAAAACCAAAACCATAAATTAAATATACGCCATTGTATAACTTCAAACTATTGCCATTCAATATGAAATCAAACTCATATGTTACCCACGCGCTGGTTGCATAATGTGTAATAAAAAAAACATTGTGACAAGAGATAAAATCGATAAGCCAAGAGCTTATAATTATAAGGATCACATCATATAAAAACTAAAATCAACCATGACCCCTATATAATCAAGTATAACCCATAAATTTACATGTTCAATGCCTTACCAATCAAATAAAAGTCAAGTTGCGTAATCAAAGTAAGAATAGGCAAATGGACATAGTTCGAAAAATCATTCCAGCCACTTAATAATAAACCAAAGGTAAGTACCAATCAAAATATTAACGAGAAGATCATGACAGTTCAAATAACGATAGAGGAGTTTTCACGCTTACAGTCGTGAAAACTAAATTGAAACCAATTTGCAAATGTCGCAAGAAATGAAAATATCGTTAATTTGCAAAATGCGACGACAATTTGAAGTTCAGAAGATGTAGGTGTAGGTAGCTTATAGGGCAATAGAAAAAATTGTATTGGCTGCCAACAACACATAATTGGAAAACTTTGTGAAGTGGGGTGGATCAATGATCCATGGCTTCCTCAACAACCGATAGTTGGGATTTATTACGAAACTTCGGGCTTCAGAAGTTCTGGGCTATCCATACTCTCCAACCTTTTGGAGTGCCCAGTCTCCGAACTATGGTATCGGTTGCCACGTACCTTCTCCTAATCAACGATAAAGATTAACTCTAGCCTCCGGGATTTCTGAATAAACTCAAATGAAATACAATTCCTCCAGAGTACCAAGTCTCCATACCTTGGGATCAGGCGCCACTCGTCCACTGGGGCTCATAGTTTCTGTGCTTGAACTAATAAATTTCAAAAATGTCACATCAACTTTAGTACTTTTCAAATTGCGGGGACATGTCTTGGTGGTTTTGGAGTAACCCGTCGAATGTTCCGCAATTCTTCTCACACTAACACGTACCCCTTCTGGGAAACCCTTGTTTGGATTGTGGGATCACCTTGTAGAATTATCTACCACGCAACTTCAATCTCTACAATGCCTCCCGGCCATCGATCTTGATAGATCGTGATCAAATTTAATGCGGTTCCAATCTAGCTAACTTCTTCTCCAATTTTAACTACCTTGTGCCACCACCATGAGCGCCACATGGTAGAACACATGAAGTCGACACGTGGTCCAATCAGGCAGGTGACATATGTCACATTCTAATTGTATTTCTATCGTACAAAGGTTATTAAATTGTTGACATGTGGCACACATTCCATGTGTCTGCATCATCCTTGGTGACATCATCATGGCCACGTCACTTTGGGACTTTGGGACTTCAGGATATTTTACCTTAGCATTCCTCAAATCTCCCAAATGATGAATTTCGAATGACTATGAGATTCTCTACTCACAACACGTAGATCTGACGGATGAGATCCACTTTTTATCGCGTGCCTTACCTTCTTCTCTTGGCTTGATCTAAGGCTATGAAGGGTTTGCCTTCTCCTGAACAGATCCTACGACCCAATTTCAACCTTGTGGCTCCACACAACGATTATTGTAGCTCCTTTATCTCTTGCCATTCCATAAACCGTTATACCTCCTGAGCTTCAAACACAGCCAAGGTGTTCTATTGGCATTCTAGAATGCTTTGAAATTAAAATTTTGTCCTTTTCAACAAAAAATTGTGTTGATCTTTTGATTCCATAACCACTTATACGACCTAATTCAGGCTCAGTGTTAAAAACTGGGCTCTGAACTTCAATTTTTTCCATTTTGAAAACAATTTACTTTTGAAACCTTCTCTTCAACTTCCACTTTCCTGGCCCATCCGGACTTAGTGTTGAAACCATGGCTCTGATACCATTTTGTAACTTCCTCAACCACCAACCCCTGTCGGGTAGCGCTACCTAATGACTGAATAATTTCTTTTCTCTGTTCTGATACCATTTTGTAACACCCCCAGCCACCCCGGTCGGGCCATGCTACTCATAGAATTTTTTTTTATCATATGCATATAAATATAAACATAAAAAGACAACATATTATGTTCATACATAGATTAATGCAGAAATAACTATAAGCCTACACATACAACATATACATGCATTACTCATCAATTATAAAACATGTACATATACACAACATGTAAATGAACATAAAAGTGGTACTTATATTTTAATAGAAGACCATCAACTGCATGCAGACCTTCCACGAACCTCCCAGCCATCGACCACACTGCTCATCACTCTCAGCAGTGGGTCACCCCCGAGTTGCGACTAAACTCCACCCAGGTAAAGGGGATTCCTAGGCTAGGTTGAGGCTATGGGAACTGCACAATACAATAGGAAGGATTTCCTCCAAGGAGTCACTTATGCCCACAACTCATAGACTCTCATTCCCCACATTCATGTCGCACCCCAGAAGTGTACACCTTCACTGTCCAACATTCCATTGGTTACTACACCTCCCTTTCCTTGGGCTTCAACAACAAGATGGATCAAGAATTCTCATAGCTCTGTAGTTGCTACTGGACTCCCTCCAGGAAAACTCACTTTCCCAACAAACTCTCTCTCACATGGAGAGAATTTCTCACATGCCTAACAACCTACTTCTTCAATCATAGAAAAATCTCTCTCACCTGGAGAGAGTAGTGCACAGACCTGACAACCTGCTTCTTCAAACCAGCTCTTAAGAAAATACAACAACAACATTCGGCTAATGCACAAGTGATGGTAACAACTGAAAACAAGTAAGGACGTATAATATGGAAGAAATCCATACTCAACCAAGGAACTGTGTTGGTAGCAACAACCAACCACTAAGACACAATACGGGCTCAAGAAAATACAGGTGCTCTCGGCTTCATAGGAAATACATAGGACAAATCAAGTCTAATTGCAGGTTTCAAAGGTTCACGATGGCAGAGGTCACCAATGGATGTACTGGTTCCCCCCGTGCCTTTGTGGGTGCCTAGGGAGAATGGCCAGTCGCTCCCAAAATAGTAAGAATTTCCACTTATAATTGCATGTGTCTGAGCTAACACATGGCGCTCCTGAAGCACATTCCTCTCCCCAAAGGAACTTAGGGTAATTGGGTTTATTTTCCAAACCTTAGTATTTTAAGGAATTAATAATATAATATTATTCCCTTAGAGGTAATCCCTCTATATTAGCCCCTTTTCCTAGCCTCTTAGCCCCTTCCATTTCCCTACCTAGTGGAGCTTAGTCCCCCATTCTCTTTTAACATGGTCGGTCTACACGTAGTGATATATTTATATTAAATATATGATTATTTACACATATACAATAATAGGCTCACTGGCCATTGCATATTAGCTCTCTGGCCTAATCATCACATAAGCCTCCTGGCTTATTATAACTCAGCTCACTAGCCTATCAAACATGTTTACAATTCATATTTACAACTAGGGCTCTGTCGGGGGATATTACATCGAGGATTCTATCACACAAGTATAATGGCACCACTGATAGTTGGAGGGTCATCTGTACTAGTGAAGAAACAAGTGAAATGACTAGTAGTATCACCAGAGGTCGAGGAAGTAGTTGTAATTTTGGCTTTGGCACCACCGATAATTTTTCACAGAGACTACTTACCACCAAGGAAGGATGACGCACCATCAATAAATGCACCATACAATGCAAAGTACCCATTGTTTATAGAACCAGTTCCGACTGGTGTAAGTAGTGATGAAGATATGCTCGGAAAGATTGCCAAGCTTAAGTTTATGGACCGTGATATCATGGATACACATAAATTCTCTAAGTTGACTAGGGATCTATATTTATGCACTAGGAGCATCCCAGGCACAGTAACAATCTTGGTAGAGCCACAAGAATGGGCATCAATATTGGATAAAGAAGGAATAATGAACTTGTTATAAATTTTTCATTTCAGACGGAGTATGGAAATTAATACCTTTGTAAAGGTGTTACTTATTTGTGTTCATGGGGGGACACTCTGGCTTGATTCCCCAATATCGATTGATATTGCACTAATTATGTGTATTATAAGCTTGTCCTAAGTAGTTGAAGACTTGGAACTGTTGTTTAGCAAGATGGGAGATTGATCCCTCTACGAGTTAATGAAAGAAAAATTTGACACATTCAGAGGAAAGAGGGGTCTAAATGTTAAGAGAATCAACGAAAAGAATGTGAGGTTTGAGACGCAAGTATTTTCCTACAAAATGTTTCCCAAATGTCGCAAAGATGAAGTACCAACTATAGTTATTTCAGTAGTAGAGAAATGTATGGAAGGAGTTCAGATCAACTGGGTTACCATTTTAGTCAACAAATTTTTACAAGATTGCATGGAGGCCCAGGAGAACGACACTGAATTTTGTTGTGCATGGTTTCACATCCTCATTGTGCTCATCGGGTGGAAAGAACTTGAGTATTACCAACACATGCACACTTTAGGAAGCAACGCATTGGCTGTGAGGTATGCTAATTTATGGCACACAACAATCAAGAGAAGGAAAAACGATAGTAACTCCACATCGTATACCTATTTGAAGTGTGTTACCTTTGTAGTTGTTCACACACTGCATATATCAGAAGAAACAATAGCAACATACAAGTATATTGCATGATTTAGATCTGGCATGCACCATATGTATGTGCAAGCCAAGAAGGATCCTGTGTGAAAATGGTTTCCAACCAGTTACAGGTTGACAACATAATACATGAACTTTATAATCAATCACTGGGAGGAATATTGGAAGAGCCCAGTAGAAAAGACAGGTCCATCAGAAGAGGAAGAATACCAAGACAAAAGTGATGAGGAACAAGGTGACGAGAAAGGCAAGGATCAGACAAATGGCACAGGTGATTTTCTTGGCACATCGACAGTACCCAAAGAAGGACTAAAAAGGAAGGATAAGGGGAAAGAACAAGAAGGAGGGGCACGCAATAAATTTAAGGCGTAGAGGCAGACCCCATTTTATATATTTCCTACTGATGATATGGATAGAATTGGTTACCAGATACGAGATACCATAGAAGAAATATGGGAGGAAGCAACAAAGAAGAAAGAATAATAACAAAAGAAAGTTTAGAATCAATCAGGAGTACTTCAACAAATGATGGAAACAAAAATCATTAAGAAAGAGAACATGTATGGGTAAGGACCTTCCACAGGGCCAAGGACAAAAGAAAAAAACATGCAACCAACCCTGACATAGCTAACAATATAACATAAAACCTTATATATTGAGGCAGATGCGCTAGAGTTTCTTGTAGATGAATTACATGAGAAAATAAAAGCATTGGGTCATCTTAACATATTCATATCAAATATGCCCATACAAATATTACAAGACTTGCAAGAAGGAGTGGTGCAAGAAATGAGGAACATATGAGAGGAAGCGCATAGAGAATTGGAAATAATAAGGGACGAAAGAGCCTAAGTGAAGGAACAGTATGACATGACACTTTAACAAAAGAGGGAAGTTGAAGTCCGAGTAGAATAAGTTTTGAAGAATAAATATGAGGTTCAGGAGAAGGCCAAGAAAGCATTACACAAGAAGGAAGAAGTTGAAGCCATGGCGCAAAAGACACAAGAAGTCATCCATAAATTGTACAAGGAAGTACCAGAAGTTCCCCTAGTAGTAGAATCTACTATGGAGGATCAATTGTTGAATATTGGCAAAGTCATTAAGGGATTAAAAGAGAATATCTAGGACTTGTAGATGAGGAGCGCGCCAAGAATGCCACCAGAGGTGCGAAAAGGTAGGGTGAGGATGGAAATGACAACAATTGCCAACATTAAGAAAGTAGAAGGAGAATGTGAAAAAATCTATGAGGAGAGTGAGCAGGTGTGGACATAATTGATAGGAGACCTAGAGATGAAGGTCGTAGAGGCCAAGCTAGGAGAATCCCAAGAACATGCACAACAAGCAGTAGAAAAGGTGGCTACACTGCCACCAATGGAGCATATGTCAGCAATTTTGGCTCAACGACAGACATCTGTAGAAGTGGAGAGATTGAGGGATGAACAAAAGATCCTTCAATAGAGACTAGGACCACTGCAGGAAGAAGCACTGGGGGTAATTGGAGAATTGGCCACTATGCAAGGTAAGGTCAAGCAAGCAACGATTGAGGCAGAGGAAAAACTTATAGACTTCATTTGTTAAGCCCTAATATTGGCTCATTACCCCTTAATTGGGGCATATTATATTAGTAATGTTATTTTGTTTATGTCGTCTTTAGGCCACTAGTTGTAATTATACCTCTTAGTCTCCTATATATACCAAGGAGACAATTTCATTTTGAATCATCTTGTACAAGAACATTTAAGTGGGGTAAAAGGAGGTTGCCCCCTCGAAGAGTCTTATTATCTGAAATTATCTCTTTTTCAAGGCGTTGAGTACTTTTTCTGAGGATTTTCTGTTAGGATATTTAGACACTTAGGAGTTAGTTAAGATCTACTTGGTCTAATATGTCGTTAGGTAAAAGTGTGTTTCTTTAGTATGCATTAGTATGCATTTGTAGTTAGGCAATCCGACGGTCACGATATGTTCCTGACAT
>ML785594.1:106113-147953 GCA_009831015.1 Picea engelmannii | reverse complement strand
TTTTGTAGAAAACATTATGGATCAATGTATATACCTGAAAGTTAGTGGGAGTAAAATTTGTTTTCTTGTTTTATATGTGGATGACATTTTGCTAGCAACCAATGATAAGGGTTTGTTGCATGAGGTGAAACAATTCCTCTCTAAATTTTTTGATATGAAGGATATGGGTGAGGCATCTTATGTCATTGGCATTAAGATCCATAGAGACAGATTTCAAGGCATCTTGGGTCTATCTCAGGAAACCTATATTAATAAAATTTTAGAGGGATTTTGGATGAAGGATTGTTCACCAAGTATAGCTCCCATTGTGAAGGGCGATAGGTTCAATTTGAACCAATGCCCGAAGAACGATTTTGAAAGGGAACAAATGAAGAACATTCCATATGCTTTTGCTGTTGGAAGCCTAATGTATGCTCAAGTATGCACAAGACTCGACATTGCATTTGTTGTGGGAATGTTGGGACGATATCAGAGTAATCCAGGTATAGACCACTGGAGAGCTGCAAAGAAAGTAATGAGGTACCTTCAAGGAACCAAAAACTACATGCTTATGTATAGACAGATGAACAATTTGGAAGTAATTGGCTACTTAGATTCTGACTTTGCTGGATGTGTTGATTCACGCAAATCAACATCGGCATACACTTTTATGATGGCCGATGGAGCTATATCATGGAGGAGTGCCAAGCAGACCTTGATTGCCACTTCCACTATGGAAGCCGAGTTCGTCTCCTGTTTTGAGGCTACTTTACATGGTGTATGGCTTAAGAGTTTTATTTCTGGGCTTATAATTATGGATTCTATCTCCAAGCCATTGAGAATGTATTGTGACAATTCAGCTGTTGTTTTTTATGGCTAAAAACAACAAAAGTGGGAGTCGAAATAAACACATCGACATTAAGTATTTAGCCATAAGGGAACATGTTAAAGAAAATAAAGTGGTCATTGAGCATGTTAGCGCTGAGTTGATGATCGCTGATCCTTTGACTAAGGGCATGCCACCGTTTAAATTCAAGGATCATGTAATGAATATGGGACTTGGTTCCATTATGTAGTTTCTCATTGTATGGACAATGTTATTTTAATGAAATTCTTAATTATTGTGACGTTTTCCGCATATTTATGTGCACCTTAATTTGATTTGAGAGAATTCATCTGTGTAGGACCAAGAATAAACATAAGGTTTATTAATTAAGAAATTGTTGCCACATAAATTATAAAAGAAATAAATACATAGTAATAAATAAATTATAAAAGAAATAAATACATAGTAATACATGGAAGATAATACTCGTCATAAGAGGACTTATCGCCATGATTCATGTATCTATTACTTAATACAGATTATCAATAGGTTTTAAGATGAGACATTAAGATTGGAAGTATGGACCAAGTGGGAGAATGTAAGCTCCCTTAACTGTATTGAACTGTCGTCAGCTCATTCGGAAACCAATCGGAACTGTATTCAACTGCCACAACTCATTCGGAAACCAACCCCAACTGCATTCAACTGCCACAGTTCATTCGGAAACCAACCGGAACTGTATTCAACTGCCACAACTCATTCGGAAACCAACCAGAACCATATTCAACTGCCACAGCTCATTCGAAAACCAACCGGAACTGTATTCAACTGCCACAGCTCATTCAAAAACCAACAGGATGTAACTGTTTTCTTGTTGGGAGCTTCTGAAATGGTCCATTACTCCATCTAGGGTTCTCTACCTAGATATGTGGAACAATTAACACATAGCCAACATAAGCTTGATGGAAGCTTGGCTATAAAGACTTCTGTTTGGTCCCCAAGCTTGCTTAAATCAATCAATTCCCTTCAGTCTTACACCATCAATCAGAGTGAGCAGAGTTTGGAAGTGCCATATGGAAAGAAAAACTAGTGTGGAACTGGGAAAACTTCTACAACAATTAGTCAAACTCAAGTAGCATCAATGGCCGGAGGTATGATCCATTTGGCATCTAAATTTCGATTCTTTTAAAGAGTTTTTATTCCGCATATTTTAGAATCGATTTAATCTATCATAAACCTCACACAAACCAACTTCCCTACTACCTAGGGCATGTAAGTATCATGTTTGTGTGAAAATTCTGTTTGCATGCTTGTCAACAAACTTGCCATCATTTAGCACATCCAAAAAGGACAACTTGTTATTGTCAACCACTTCTATGGTGAATTTTAAATGATAAAAAAAACTTTTCAGATGAGTGAAGATTATCTCAAGTAGTTATCATTTATAAATCTTTGGAGTTGTGTAGATAAAAGTTAATGATCATTGTCTCAAAATAAAGTATTATATGTTGATGTTCTCTATAAGAAAGGCAAGGAATGACAGTTGGTAGCATATTTTAACATCATCTTTGAAACCAAAATATGTCACAAAAATATTAAAAATATAGATATAAATATTTATTTTTAATTTTGAAAAGTTATTTATAAAAATGACAATAAACTATTTTTAATTAATATTGTTTTTATTGGTTAAAAGTTTATTTTTCTTTTTCTTTTGATAATAATCAATAATGACTATTTTTAATAACTATTAACATTAAATTTAGTAACAATATCTTTTTAATTTTTATATTGATATTTTTTCTTTCAAAATTTTTTTAGTAACAAAGAAGAAAATTTAAATAATAGAAAAAATTAATAAAAATACAAATATCTAAACATTTTTAGAACATACACATAAAGTTGCATAGATAGAAGAGCATTTTTGGAAACATACACATAATGTTGCAGAGATAGAAGAGGCACTGCAAATTTGACAACATTTTTTAAAGCAGTAAAAGACTTGCTACTCAATGAGAGGTCGATATACACTGATAACAGTGGTAATAACTTGCAACTTGATAACAGTGGTAATAACTTGCAACTTTTTAAAAAAAAAAGTACAATACTTAAAGACTTGATACTCAGTGAGGTCGATAAACATTGATAACAGTGGTAATTGTGTTACACAAACTAGTTTAAAAGGATTGTCAGCAGATATCTATAATGTGAAATTGTTGTTGAAGATGTAAAAAAAAAAAAAAACTGTTATTCAAAATGTATAATATTTCAAGGAAGTGATTAACTATTAGTGTTATAATTAAAATCTGGGTTTAGAATCTTAGTACTGCTAAGATTATAGATGAGTATAAGGAAAGTGAAGAGCTAGTGTATGATTGTAATCTTTAGGTTTAATCTAAACATTCTACATTTTTTACTTTTATGGTAATTATTATGGGAATTGGACAATGCAATTGTTGACAACATCAGATGTATAGTGTTTAAATGGTGTTTATGAATGTATAAATTAGTTTAGTACCCTCAAAAATCCTAAGGGCACCCAGAATATGTAATCTCAACAACTAAAATCTACAATTCCAACTATTTTTCAAAAATTCTATGTAATCTCAGCCACTGAAATCTACTATTCCAACTATCTTTCAAATTTTTTATAAAATCTCGATCACCAAAATCTACAATTTCAACTATCTTTCAAAATTTCTGATCTAATTTTAGAAGAAACTCAGCCAAAAAAACATACCTAAAAAAAATATAAAAACTTAAAAACTTTTATTAATATTGTGCAAATGATTATTCGTTGTTTGTGATTCTACAATAGTGTGTGATGCAGATAACATTTTTCTTGTGGATTGAAAAAAAACAATATATTTATTTTTATTTCAATCTCTGACTTCCTTACAAATATATACTCTCCTTTTTTCATGTTTTGGGCTTCCTTTCAAATATATACCATTTTCTATTTTCTACGTTATTGCGAAGTGTAAAATCGAAAACTCCTTGACAATGATTTCATGTGTGAAGACAGCATAAAGGAGATAGTCAAACACATTATTTATTCCACTGAACCTCGATTATCGATGTGATAATATTACATTGTAGAACCAGAGGGCATGTTCCACACCCACGCACATCGTATAAGCTTTCTGGGACTACACAGGATCCATAAATACCAGAATTATTACTTAAATAGCAAGTTTGCATATAGACTGATTGCAGCATATTAGATAAACAGAGTGTCATATCAATCAGTTTGACATATATCATGGTATGTATATCCCTTATTATGAATTATATACATCAGCAGAATTGTATTATATTAAATATTAAACACAGATACATTGTCGATCAATATGGGATGTAAAGTTGCAAAGTTACATCCTGCCATCTACAGGAATTTTAAAATATAATAGAATGGCTGGTGTTGTAAATCGGGTTTTCATTTTGACACTTAATTCATGTCTTCAATTTGGCTTGGATCATACTTAATTCATCTCCTCAAATTGGCTTGGTGCTTGGGTCAAATTGGCTTGGTTTGGGGTTTGGGAGATAAACATTTTATGGGTTAAATTTCACTATTTGTTAATTTTCCATGGTTTTTTCAAAAAAGATTATTCAATTTCCATTTTTTAAAAAAACTATTGGCTCAAATTCCATAAAAATTATTTTACCTTAAAAAAAATAGCCAAACATTTTGCATTTTGCATATTAGGGACTAGTAAGTTTAGCCCAAGTTTCTACATTTTAATATAATTTTCATCCTTAAAATTATCCTTAATAAAATTAATTAGTTCACATCTTAATTTATCATCTATTTTTTGTATTTTCTCACCTATAATATCATGGGTTTGTAGCATTCACTTTAGGGACAGATTTATGGTGATTTTTTGTTCTACATTAAACAATAGTTTTTGTGGTTAGAATTTTGCAAACTAGGTTTGAGCCCTTAAATGTTGTAATCTTTGAAATATTTCTAAGGATCACCTCAATTAGAGTTAGTATGCTAAGTTATGATTGACACAAGGTGCTTTAACTAACACATTGCCAAGTGGATGCAAAGTTAGGATCTATTATTCACACATGTGGAGTTATTCACTTGTTGATTAAATAAGAAGATCCTAAATGGTTCAAAACCCTAACCTAAAGGGTCCAAAACCCTAACCTAATGAGAAGTTGAGACATGTAAAACCCCTAACCCTAATGCATAACAAAACACTAAGTAGAAGACCTTGTAGTAGCATTTTAGGCTACAATGTCTATCATGACTCCATAATGAGTCCATCTTTTTCTATATTTGCATTTTATATATGAAAAGAAAATAGCAAGACATAGTCTTCACCTTCTAGCTAGATTTTTCTAGGGTACATCTTGTGTTCATTGTGTAGATGGTGTGGTCATTTTATTGTTGTAATTTGTTTTTTTATAATCTCATATCATTTAGTGTTTTAATTGACATGCTTATACTATTACATTAAACATTACATAAAAGAGAATACCCTCAATATTTTGTAGCTTATCTATTATGACCACTTATCCAATGGAATATCCACAATAGGTTAGAAATCATAGAACGGCTCTATAGGGTTTTGTGAGATATCTTAAGATCCAAAAATAACATTGTTATTGCTTGAACTAACACCCTTGTGAAAAGTGCCAACACAAGTGCTAACGGAAACAAGAATGAAAGTGCACCACTCTCTTTCCCCTATACTTTAGGCCAACTCCTAGAATCCACGGTATTCCTATTTGAATAAGTAAACCTCTTCAAGTGAATTAAAACTATGTAGGCATATGATTTACTTTAATGAGTCCAAAATATATCTAACAAGACCATGTGCAAAGATTCCAATAAGTGATTACAATGCTCTAAAAATATACAACTAGGAACAATAACATGAACCACAATTATATCCACTTAAAAGAAAATGTTAGGAGCTATTGGATGTGTGTGCCATATCTGATGATTGAGATATATAATATTAGCAATTTCATATTTGCATTTAAGTCTAGCACTCTATAAATAAAACTTCCAAGATGTTAGAACCACTTCAAGCTACTTTAATGCATAACCAATGAAGACATTTAGCACAAATAGAAGGTGCAAAGTGTAATTGTGTTTACCACTTGATTATATGCTAAGTGAGGACAAGCTTAGGGTTTTCCTTCACCTTCTAAATATGTTTTATGAATAAAAACTTAGAAATTTCAAATTTTGATATGAGAAGACCATCCAAGAGAGAGATTAAGCACAAGAGAGCAAGATGTCTTAGATGTTTCCACTTAGACAAGAGATATTCTATGCAATAATAGTCAAAGAAGTGTTATAAACAAGTTCTAAATATGTATATGAATTAACTAAACAAGAAATTTTAATATAGATGGTGAATCCCCCTTGGTTTTTTCGAAGTTAGCACTTGGAATTCACTAAATAAACCTCTAAGTAAATGATAAACAAATATTATTACATTGGAGATCAAATTCACCACTGGATATGTGAGATAAATATGGATGAAAAATCTATAAATAAAGTAGAGGCTAGGTGTGAGTAAGAAAACTCCTTGAAGCACCAAACCCTAGCCTTAGGGTTTCACCAAATCTTATTTTTATTGTTGCAATTTAATTTCCAGATTTGAGAAATGCCTTAAATCATCCCACAATACTTTAGATAAGGCCATGAATCTCCTTTCTATAGGGTTGTTTTTCCTCCTACTTTAACTTTACACTAGGAAATTAAAGAAATCTAAATTAACATTTTTCTTTGATTTTTAATTGTTAGATTTCTTTCTAAACAAACAAAAAATAAAAGATTTTGATTTTTTAGGTTTTTTTGGTTGGTTGTTGGTTGAGGACAAGTTCCTTTTTATCCAATTAGGGATTATGGGGTCAAGAAGTATGCCCCTCCAATAATTGGTCATTAGTATCTTAAATATTAGGGTAAGATATTTGAACCCTAGGGTATATCAATCCCTTATCTAATCAAAACAAGGTATGAAGATCAAGGCCCTACAAAAAGGGTCTCTTCAAATGAAAGAACCTTCACCGACAAGATCAATTGTGGCTTAAACAAAATACTTAAAACCATTTTCAAGCAACTAAAGGAAAGACAAGACAAGAGATTGAGCACTTACCTAAACCAAGCAAAGGAATATAGAAGAGAATAAACCCTAGATGCATTCCCTCTAAGTAGCTAATTAACTCATAAAATGGATCTATCTTGCTAGTTAGTAAAATTCTTGAACATTCACACTAATATTTGATGCACCAAGAAAGAGAAAGGTCCAATAATTGACACCAAAACCTCCAAATAGGTAGATATTATATTAATTGTATTCTCAAAATGATATCCGACAATTCACAACCATTTGGAATGAGAAGAGAGCTTCTATTTATAGAGGAGGCTTCTACATCCTTCTCATTATTTATTAATTCTTTCTCCCTAAAATTAGCCTAGGAGAATTACAAAAGAAGACTTGTCATCAAAATCAAACAAGGAGACTAAGTAAAAAAAAAGTAAAAGATGTCACATGTACATGAAAACCTCGTGAGAAGGGGGGTCGTCCGTAGAAGAGAGGCCGATTTGCTTCATTAGCTCAACGTCCCGTTGAAAAAGTGTTTTGAAGGCCTAAAATCATGGTGTAGTATCCTTCCATGCAAGTAACGTGCCAAAGTATAGCCTCGTTTAGTGGAACGTCCTCTAGGAATATGCGGAAGAGGCCTCAAAAGGTGGAAAACTCTTCCAAATGTGCTCAAGAATGCTCAAAAGGTTCCTTCAAGGCATGACCATGTCCTCATATCAAGCAAAGATCCTCCACAAGGCAATTAAAGTGTCCCTCCAAGTGAAATCACTTCATAAAAACACCACATGGTTGTCATAATGTCCACACATGTGGGTCCAACCTCAAATCATGCATAAAATAGCTCAAAACATGATGAAATAGGATTTGGCATGTGTAGAGGATGTCGATGTGTGCATAAATAGCCCAAATGTTCCTCAAAGGATGTGACAAATGTCTTGGGATACATGTACCACCTCAAGAACTGTGAGACTACCTTGGGAAACGTGAAACTAAGTGAGCATCTACAAAATCATCTCTAATAGTAGAAGGTCAAAGTATGACGAATACATAAAATAGAGATCCATGCTTAGGCATAAAATAAGTGTGTTATACATAGTTGTGACAACTTCTACTACAAGAGAAACATTTTTACATCATATACAAAGGAGTGAGAGAGACTAGTAGCTCTCTAGTGTGTCCTATTAAATCCACCCTTATATAGTACCTGCAGAAATCATAAAAATTTACTAACATAATGAAGAGTTACCAATACATAGAACATCTAATCATGATCCAATACAAACAACCACTGTTTTAACTAATCATAATACAATGAAATCCATAATAATCTATTAATATAATGGATTACATTTAGCTAAAAGTCCAAAAAGTAGAAATTTAGAGTAAATCAGATATCTATATAAGTAGAACACCATCATTCCTTGTTCTAAAAACAAAATGTGGGGCAAAACCTTCGTTCCTTATTAGAAAATACGAAAGGTTAGAAGCACATAGGATTGTGGGACCAAAATAATTTGTTCTACTTGTCAATATTGTTTGATGTTGTTCCTATTGTTGGCCTTTAATATAAATCCCCAACTTATAATGAATTGAGGGGGGAGATTTTCAAAATGAAAACAAAGAAGAAGATTTTTTGACTAGATTGGAGGAGTTGAAAGCATTGTGGGAGAATGTTGGTGGCACAATTGTGTCATATTGTTGGATGAATGGGAACCTTGTCAATATTGTTTGATGTTGTTCCTATTGTTGGCCTTGAATATAAAGCCCCAACTTATGATGAATTGAGGGAGGAGATTTTCAAAATGAAAACAAAGAAGAATATTTTTTGACTAGATTGGAGGAGTTGAAAGCATTGTGGGAGAATGTTGGTGGCACAATTGTGTCATATTGTCGGATGAATGGGAAATGAAGGTCACTATTAAATTTCTTAGTTTCTTGCACAAGGGGGGCAATCTTTAATAAATCTCTTGATTTATTTGTCAATGTTAAAGATGCTACACTATTATGTAATATGTTGGATGAGTTCACCTTGGAGATAGGTGTGGAGCATGTTGTCCAAGTCATGATAAATAATGACGCAATTGGGAAAATGTCAATGGAGAGACAATCCACATTGGTTTGGACTCCATTTGGAGCCCATCACATTTATTTGATGTGGATGAGTTCACCCTGGAGATGGGTGTGGAGAATGTTGTCCAAGTCATGGAAAATAATGTGGCAATTTGCAAAATGCTAATGGAGAGACAACCTACATGGTTTAGATTCCATGTGCAAAGAATCATATTGATTTGATGTGGGAGGATATTGGGAAAAATTACTTGTTCGAGAGATGATTGAGGAGGATAAGAGAATCATTAAAATTATTTATCACTATGCCCCAATGCTTAGCTTCATGAGGGCACTCACAAAAAACAAGGAGTTCGTGCACTTTTCCACCATTGATTTTGCTACCATCATCATTTCTCTTCAATTCATTTTCAATTGTTAATTGGAGTTGAAGAGGGCGTTTGTTTTCGTGGAGTGGTATGCTAATCCAATGCAATAGGAACTTGAGCAGTAGGGTATTGCTACACTTGTTTACAAAGTTTCCTCTTGGGATTCTCAATAAGAGGTTGGTGCATCAAGTGAACAATTGATAAAATTTATTCAATTCGCTAATAGTGGCAAGCCCACAATGGTTTCCTTGTATGATTCCATGGATAGAGCCAAAGATAATGTTTGGGCATTTTATGAGGAACAAGGTGAGGAGGTATCAAGTACATAATGATTTCGATTTTAATTGATGATAGATGCAACAACATGCTCCATCACCAGTGACACACAACATGGACCTTCCTGGACCCCAATACTTCCAACTCATGCAACGTTGATTTCAATGGTGATGTTATTAATAGATTTTTTACTTGTTTGTAGAATATGGTCCCATATTCAAAAGGCACATCGATCCATACATGTTGAGATAGAATTGTATGAGCCTTGCAAAATTAGTTTCACTAGAAAATGCCATTGGACAAAAGGAATGCCATTTTACTAGGTAAGAAATTTTGTTATCATTACTAAGATTCAATGCAATTTTATTTGTTTTATTAGTTTTTTCCTATATGGAAATGGTGGTAAATATAATTTTATTTGTTTTTCATGTCTTTATTTTTTAGATTGTGTTGGGAGGTAATTATGGTGGAAAAACACAAAGTCTGCAAAAATTTTCAATTCATGGGTTAAGTTAGATTTGTAGTGCTTCGACATGCAGGTGAAATTGAAATGTATTTGAAAAAATACTTTAAAGAAAAACAAGAAGGTGAATTGTCAATGCTTGAATAATATGGTGTTAGTCAAAATAAAACTACAAAATTAGTGAAGATTGATGGTAAGGAAATACCTAGGAGAGTCAACATGTCTCAATTAAGATTATACTACTTATAAGCTTAATCAACAAAATATATAGTGGGAATGCATGTATGTTATGGAAGTGATGTTTTTGTGCAAGACCTTTGTTGATATTATTGGTGTTTTCCATGAGCACAATTAGACATCTTTTTTTTCTTTTTCTTTTCTTAAGGAAAACCTAAGAGATGCTTCCCCACATCCTTGGATGGAACTCCTAGTAAAATTGTCATAGTAGACTAGTGTGCCTAACCGAAGGGGATTCGAACTGAGCAGCCATTAACATCAAACTAATCAAATTACCAACAACATTGGCGATAGTGGATTGAACTAACTCTTCAATATATGAGCATGATTAGAAATATGTTGCCATCACTAGAAAAAAAAATGAGTTTGGATAATGTCAAGAAGATCCACGATATAATGGATTGTTTAACACATGCATATGTCAAGCCTTATCATGTCTTAATTCAAGGAAAAAGTGACCTTGGTGAGTTATTTAATTGATAATTATTATGATCAACATTAACAATCCATTTTTGGGGAATTAGAGAAAATTCAAGGTCTAAAGTGGGATTCCTAAGGAAAATAATAAAATAATAAGATAGGAGATGAATTTTCAAAAGGAAAGAAAAAAAACTACTTTTTTATCATATTTTAAACTTATCTCCTTATAGGTTTACTGAAATTTCACATGTAGGAACTCATTGGATGCATAATTTGATAGACTTTGCATCCAACAAGTAATTTGAAAATATGATAAAAAAAAATAGTTTTATTTCTTCCCCCCCAAAACTATTTACACTTATGGTTGACATCGTCATTTTGAATCCTACTATTTTTTTTAAAGTTGATGGTGATAGCACATTTTTTCTTTAAGACCCATTTTTTACCTTAAAAATTCTCTAAGGATGATGAAGTATTTTTCGGAACATTTTGTTTGAGACTATATATGTTGATAATGAGTGAAAAGGTGGATCATGTGATAATTTGTCTCACTATTCTTGAATTGCATATACTTGATATGTAATACTTTGCATATGGGACATTGTAATTGGATGTTAGGGCATGTGAGCCTTGTATTGAGAGCATCATAATGCAAATTGGTATTCACAATGTACATATTTGTAGTGTTGAGCTCAAGGCTAAGGTTCAACTAGAGAATGCTAAGGTCTTTTGGTTTATTTTCATGTTTCGTAGGTAGCATATGGTGATTTCGGCATGACACACCATGATATATGTGCAAAAGAAAGAGTGTTATGATAAAAAGTCCATAAATTCATTACTAGGAATAGTGAGCACCATGACGTGATAAGAGGGGAAATGAGAGAGGGTCAATCGAGAAATATTATTTTAATTCCATGTGTTAATTGAAGAAAATTTTCACCGATCATGGGCATGTGTCCATACTATAGTGTCACATAATTTCATGATACACATGCTCTCATGCAAGAAGGTATATAGTAGATGAATTTTGAATTTTAAGGTTTCCTTTTTGGATCATTCATTCTCTTCTCTCTAATATTCCATTCAACTCATATTCCTAAATATTTTCCCAAACTACCTAAGAGGTGCCCATGGATTTGTAGTGACCATTGTGTGTCTATTATGAGATAGTCTTCAAGATGAAAGAATGGTTGTAGTGAATAGAGAGGTTGGGGAAGGGAAAATTTTGGCATCCCCACATATTCGTGTTGAGTCTTGACATTGATATTTTTGAATAAAATGCTCTCTCTCTCTCTCTCTCTCTCTCTCTATATATATATATATATATATATATATATATATATATATATATATATATATATATATATTCATTTTGTACAAAACAAATTGGGCCATAATGGTAGTTGCCACAAGAAAAATCTAGCTTTTCCTCAAGGGCTTATAAAAAAATGGAATTTCCTTATGGGTGTATAAATAACTAATAGTGTAAGCTGCAAAGGGATAATAAAATGCCTAAACACATGGCCAAATATAAACAACATGAATATAAATACAAGTACATTGGCCCGATGGCTACAATACAAATAATGGTAAAGTTAGGTAGATGTAATGAATTTAAAATCAAGGGTGGGTCGCAATCATTGGGGCTTGGGTCCCACCTAGTAAATGGTGGATAATTGG
Source organism: Picea engelmannii (assembly GCA_009831015.1). Lineage (NCBI taxonomy): Eukaryota > Viridiplantae > Streptophyta > Pinopsida > Pinales > Pinaceae > Picea > Picea engelmannii. Next base: position 135,563 of record ML785594.1, on the reverse strand, counting down.
TGCATTGGGGGATCATGACCCATCCATAATTTACATGTGGTTCTAAATACTTATCCATTGAAATGGACAAGTTCATGTAGGGGAACTTGTCGTTCAAGGGTTGAGGAAAATGTGAACTACTTTCAATGTAGGTTGAGGCTTTGTCATTAGTTGTGCTCCTAAACTAAGTGGCTTACCCTATGGCATGGATTGCTACTAGATTAGTTTGAACATGATACCAAGAGGGGGTGAAATTATAGGGGACCTGTAACATCCCAACTATAATCCCTAGTTTATTCAATGCTTAATGTAGATATAATATGTGGCCACGACCAAGCCATGTATATGCAAAATGTATTTCTATGTTTTAATAATAAAATATGATGTTCATTTCTAAGGGGACATGGATGGAGATAGGGGTTGAATTAATCCACAAGAGAGGGGAGGGTCTATGAGAATGTCTAAGAGAAGGTTCCAAGGGGGAACTACCCATGTCTATTAATTCAACCCAGATTCTTGATTTTATCATCATTATGTATTAAAATCTACTTCTGATTGAGTATTCCTAATGCCAATCATTGAATGCATGCAAGAGGGTGGGTGTGATAAATCGCATCCCATAGTTATTGGCAGCATGGAGGCTGAGTACAATCAACTTGAGGAAGTGTGCAAGTCAAGAAAGACATCCAAAGGGAGGAAATTCATATGGGAAGCTATAACAATTTTAGACAGTCAATGTTTTTGCATGAACAACAAGTAGAGAGCAAGAAAGAGAGCTTGGATATGGAACCACCATGGAAGGAGAGTTTTGGATCATGGTGGAGCATATTTGGAGCTGAAGAGCTAAGTTGTCAAGCCTGAAGAGTGAATTCATGTGTGAGTTTCACTGTAACAACAAGCATTTGTTGTGGTTTGCTGGTAGTTTTTTCTAGTAGCAAGTTCCCTGGAGTTCCCAGTAGAGATATTCCTGGTTATATGTGTCAGAGAGACTATGATAAATGAATGGGACACCCAAGGGGATGATATCAGTGAAGGGGTACACTCCTTGAGTTGGGAAGGTCGAGAGGAAGAGAGCTGGTGGAAAATTGGGATAGTTGTAGGATAATATCATTGGGTTGTGGGTTTTATGAGCTGTGAGTGGACAGTGAGAGACCACCCTCTTTTGTGGATTTCTAGCCCCAACTCAGGGGTGAATTGTTGTTGATATTTGGAACAATGAGTCTATGGTTGGGTGGAACATCTGTCCCAAGCAGTTGGTTGCACAACTATTGTTAAAAGATAAATGATTTATCTTGCTTCTGTTTGTATTTATGATTTAAATTGTCATACAAAACAAGATATTGGAGAATGCATTAACTAATATTTGTAATGTGAATAGGGATGATTGGGATTTGAATATACCAATAGACTTATGGGCTTATAGAACTACATGCAAGAAACTTACAAGGAAAAAATCTTTTAGATTGGTGTATGGACAAGAAGCAATAGTACCTTTGGAGTATTTGATACCTAGTCTGTACATTTGCATCCATTACAAACATGATATAAAGAGACGTAGCACATGAAATATTGGCTCAACTGATGGAATTGGAAGAAGACAAAATTGTGGTTGGTTTCCATCAGGAAGTACATAAGAAAAACAATAAATCTTGGCATGATATACATATCAAGAAGAAGAACTTTAAGGAAGAATATTTGGTTCTCCTCTATGACAACAAATATTTGCATCACTTGGGGATGTTTGGGATGTATTGCCTAGGGCCATATGAGATAAAGTCTGTCACAGATGGAGGTTTTGTACAACTAAAGAATCTAGCAGACAAATAAATTCAAGGTTTGGTGAATGGTAGTTGACTGAAACTATATAGGGGACCCAGTAACCCTCAATAGATATCACATAGAGAAGTAAAATTGTACATAGTGTATATTAGGAGTTAAAATAAAAGAGAAGAAAAAAGTGGAAAACTGAGAAAAAACCAAAAATAAGTAAGTAGATGGATAAGTGGTAGATAGACATTTGGAAGATACAACACGTAGAAGAAGTTAGTAAATGGTATGATAGAACCTGAAGATATTGCATGACAAAAAAATATGAACACAGTGCGTCGGTACATAACGCGATCGACAAAACATAAATTGACGAACGAAAAAAGAGGGTGTGTTAGAGAATTTATTCCATGAATTATAAAATAAATAAACTTACATAGCATGACTCATTGTGACTTAGAGCAGAAAATATCTAAGGAAAAAAAACATAGAGAGAGAAGGCATTCCCTAAGGATTCAATGACAATTTAGAGAAGCATTTTCATAAATTTGTAGAATGGCGCCGCCAAAGGTTGGATATCCCAACCACTTTGAAAGAAAGACTCGTAGAGCCACAAGATCGTCACAAGAGAAAACACCAGAATTTGAAAACCCTAATCAACAAGAAGGAGTCGTAGACATAGATGTGATTCCATCACATGAACCAGTGAGTCCAACAGTGGTCGAAGACAAAGAACCAGCAATAGAAGCAATGGATGTGGATCCAAGGGCTAAAGAATAAAACATCACTGAAGCACAGAACCCTACACAACAACTAGTTTTGGGAGAACCGTATCAGACAAATAGGGGAGATGAAAAAACAACAGAGTCAGATGACCCTAAGGCACGGGCATAACTGGTAGAGAAACCATTCACAAAGATATCACCACAAACATAAGAACAAGTAAAACTCAAAGATGTCACAAGAAAACCAAATTATGACACAGAAGAAGAAGATGATGCACACCAGGAAGCAAGGCCATCCATCATGACAGAAAATAAGAAGGGGAACAACCAATGCAGAGGTCACCGCGCAAGCAGAAAAAAGTTACAATAGCACTACCGCACATACCTAAAGGATTTACAATATTGCTTGGTATTTTAGGACACATAGAGAAATTAAAGTATGTAGCCCACGACATTGAAGAAAGGGAAAATTTCCCTAAATTTGAGCCGTAGATTTATATGGAAAGAAAAGGGATAAGTTCATCAAGAGTTCCAATATTATAACCAAAACAATGGATTACATAGTTGTACAATACATGCATAATGAACTTATTGGAAATCTCGCACTTTGGAATGGGTAAATATGTTAACAATTGCCTCAAACAATTACTGGCATTAGTGCATGGAGGAGTTCTTTGGATGGACATATCAGTGTCAATTGATTTGGACATGATTGCAGAAATTACAGGTCTTCCAACAACATGAGATAAACTAGAACAATACTTAGATGATAATACCAAGAAGAAGGCTCTGGTAGAAGAAACGAAGAATAATTTTATCACTAACAGGGGATCAAGAGGATTGATAATCAACATGATTAGTGAACTTGTGACAAGATTAGAAACTAAGTTAATGGCATGGAAACTATTAAGGAAGTGTCACAAAGATGAAGCACCAACATGTGTCATAGCAGCAGTCGCACAATGCACAAAAGGAAGTTTATTAAGTTGGGCCCCATACTTATTGAACTTATTTATGAATGACTTCCAAGATGCGCAAGATTTGGGAAAGGAGTTTAATTTGGAAATGGAGTTCAACTATTTATGGCTGATCATACTTATATCTTTGGTGGGTTGGGGAAACCCAAAGTACAATGTATTTTTGCAAAGGACTAGAAAGTGTTTCGCAACACAATACACAACTTTGTGGCACATATCATATGCAAAGACAAGGAAGGATAACCCTAGTGCATTTGTGATGTACTTTGATGAAATACAGGAGAAATTAGCTGAGACATGGAGGATTCCACTTGAAGTGATGGAAGAACAAAATAACATAACTAATTTTCAGTTTTCAAGACACAATATGTGGATTTAGGAAAAGAGAGATCCAAAGAAGAACTACCTCCAGATGAGATACTGTGTAAATGGAGAGGAAGTCTAATGGTCCATGAAAGACTATCTAGATGAATGGAAAGTACCAATGGTTTCAAAAAGGGGAAAAAAGGAAAGAATCCAGTAGAAGTTGGCATGCCACAGAAATCCAGTAGTTCGACAACAAATACCATGAAGGCTGCAGAGCGCGGAAAAGATATTGGAGGGAGTACGACAGTGAGGAAACCAAGACAACAAAATAATATTGCAAATCCATCATCGCAGGAGAAGGATCACGTTGGAGTGACCAATGTACGAATACATAAGGATACGGATGTTCTCACACAGGAGGAACTTGGAGGAGGCAATGTACCTGACATAGAAGTACCAAAAGCTCCAGTGTAGAAAGACACTTTGTCGATGAAAAGGACGATGCTACAAGAAGCAGGTCAGAGAAATAATATGAAGGAACACAAGAGTGTCCTGAAGTTAAAATTGAAAGAGGATGACAGAGATATTGTTGTCTAGAAAGTACAAGACCACACAATAGAGGTGTGGTATGACGTAGAAAAGTAGAGGGAAGAAATCATAAAGAATTTTTTAGAAGTTAAGGATACTTGGGAACAACTACAACTGAATGCATCACAATAGAAGACACAACCACAACAAACTTGTCAAGAATATACAATCCCAGTGCAGGAGACGTTCCAAATTATAGCGTCGTGAAGTCAAATTTTTTTTATTACTCAGAACATGCTACATATAGATGAGGAGACGACGTAGAAACAATTGAAAGATATCGACCACTTGGATTTGGAATTTCCAAAGGTCTCAACCAAAGTGATGTATAAGCTGCAAGTCAGTGTCATGCGAGAGATACGATCAAGGGCACGCGTCGATGCAACAAGTCTAGAAATGGCCAACGAAGTCAAGAGGACATTGGAGCTAACAATCAATGAGGTGCAGTTTGAGAGAGATATAGTAAAAAAGAACATTGAAAGAATAGATAATAAGGTAGAGGAAGTGTTTAAAACAATTCCTGACAACACAGAAGAAGGAAATATATCAACAAAAGAGAAAGTAGAAAAGATCATGTGGTCCATGGAGAACTATACGAGCCACATCACAGAGTTGATGGAACTCCTATAGCCAGAGATGACGCTAGAAGTTAGATCACAAAGAGAGCAAGATGTTGCAGGGAACATGGAGAATATGGTGCAAAGCATCAATAAATTCATAGATTTATACGATAGAAGCACACAAATATGGAAAATTCTATAAGAGGATGAAAAGTTGCAGTATTTGGAACAAAAGGAAGAAGAAGTCAACACAACTGCACAGGATTTGAAGCAAAAATGGAAGGAAATGAACATACAAGAGAGGTTAAGGAGTGCGCAGGAGTTAAAGAACTCGCAGACAAAACTGAAAAATGTACAGGAAGAAAAGCATTTGAGGCATGCTCAGTTGGATACATTGCAGGAATGTGCAGAAAAGATGATGAAAGAGATGGATGCAGCCAAGGGATAGATGGAAAACATCAGGTTAGAAGCTGAAGAAATGATGAAGGAACATATCAAAACACATACTATGGAGTATGTTGCAAAGAAGAGCGCACAGGTGAAGGCTCTAGATAAAGAGATTTCAGAGAGATTTTAGGCATTAGAGAAGTTACTAATAGAGGAAAACACTTCCTAAGTGGCTCAGGATGTTCCACAAGTAAGTGTTGGGGGCCTGTTGGCGCAAGATATTTTGGGGAACAACACAACAATTAATGAATCAGTTGAGAAAGAGACCAGAAAAGGAGAACGCACTGAATATAAGGAAAAGCAACATGCTAGAAGGAAGAAAAGAAACACACTAGGCAATAAAGAAAAACAACGCATGAAAGAGGAGAGTGAAAGGCAGAAAGAAGGACAACATGACGAGGAAATGATTGGATTGTGAATCAACCGCACATAGGAGGTTGTAATGTGGACAAGCCTAATCCACTTAGGGGTAGGGTTTTGGGTCCTTATTGTAAGGGTTTTTACCCATTTTTGGTAGTATAAATATGTAGTGTAAGATCGGAGAAGATGATAGAGAGATTTAAGTTTTATGTGTGGAAATTCTCTAGTTTTGAGTCGTAGTTACTAGTTTTGGTCTAAATCTGTGGAGCTAGGGTTGAATCAATATTGGAGACTTATGGATTGTACTTGAGTGTCAGGTAGAAAGTTGTGGATCTTGGTGCGACATTGGTCATCTTCATGGAGTATCAGTTTACATATTGTAATGCACGCAGTGTAGAACCTTGATGAAGATGAATAAATAAGTAGATAATTCCAAGTCTTTGTGAACGTAGACTGTGGGGGGTGAACCATAGTAAAACATGGTGTTTTGGTGTGGAATGTCTCTTTTATGTGGTGCAATGTTTATAATGAATAAATGAATGAATATAATAGTATTAAAATGCAATGCGCACTAGACTAGTTATGTTAATTTATTGTATAATGAATGTTAATGAATTAATGATGGTATGGTAGAATGGTATATCTAATATATCTGAGATAGTGAAGAATGTCTAACATCCCCATGAGCAACATCCCTTCCATGAATGCAGGCATTTGGGTCATGTAGTCACCCATAAGCCATCTCAGGTGTACTGCATTGTGCACTCTGTGCCCAGCATTTTCTTTTGGTTTCCAAATGGGCCAATGGTTTGTAGGGTTTTGTTGGAAACCTAAGGTAGAACCTGGTTCAAACCATAAATCCAACAAAAGATGAAAGAGTTCTTTGAACTCAACTTGGGAAGCATGACAATGGATGAATATGAGAAAATATTCTTTGAGTTGTTGAAGTATGTTGACTTCATAAAGGATGAAAAATTCAAAATCCAAAGGTTTCTAAGTGGGTTACCATATTTATATAGTGACAAGATACAATATGATAGCCCAAAGAATTTGGAGGAATCCATAAAGAGAGAAAAGCATCTTTATGAGCGGAGTAGAGGAAGGCTAGTTTTCCAAAAAGATTGGAATGATAAGTTGAAGGGTGAAAATGATCAAAGGCATAAATGTTTTAAGACATACTTTTTAAAGAAAAACACCCAAGCAAATCAACAAGGTCAATGAACCCAAAATGAGCACAATATTGTAGATTCATTTGGGAAAAGGCCAAGATAACATCATGTACATTGTTCGGGATGTGAGGGAAATCACTTATATAGGGACTGCCCTAAAAAAGGATAAATAATGAAGACTTTTCAAAACATTCAGGAGACTGAAACAATGGAAGACATGGGAGGAAACATGCCAAGGATTTATGCATCCTTGGATAACAAGCATTAGAATATCAATCCCCCGTGATTTAAGTGAAAGGTAATATTGATAACCATCCCATAACAATTTTAATTGGTTATGGAGCTAGCCATAGTTACATAAACTCTAACATTGATGAAAGATTTCACTTGCAAATGAGTAAGCATAAGACATATTGGTTAGTTCAATTATCCACAAAAGCTAATAGAAAGATCAACGAGTTTGTTAAATATTGTCCAATAGACATGAATGGACTTAAAACAAAGGTAGATGTGAGCATCATTCCATTGGGTTCATATTATTGTATGATTTACATTGACTGATTGGAAAAACACCATGATATCCTAGAATGTTACAACAATACAATCACATGTCTTGATGAAGAAGGGAAGCAAGGAAGATTCATGAAATTCCAAGAGTTGTAGATGTTTGAGAGATTTCAACTATGTAGTTGAAAAAGAGTTTCACGAAGGGATGTCAGATTTTTGTAGCCCATATGCAAGAGACAACCAAATATAAAGTGGAAAGCATTGAATACCATATGATATTAAGGGATTTTGAAGATGTTTTTAGGGAAAATCCATGACTTCCACCAAAGAGAGACATTGATTTCTCTATTGATTTGGTTCCAAGATCTTCCCCAGTGGCCAAGACACCTTATAGAATGGGCACACCAGAATTGAAGGAGTTGCAGTTGTAGCTTGAATACTTTTGAATAAGGGGTATATACGTCAAAGTGTGTTACCTTGGAAACCCTAGTTCTTTTTGTGAAGAAGAAATATGGAAACTTAAGGTTGTGTATTGATTTCATACAACTAAATAAGGTCACCATAAAGAACAAATATCCTTTTCCAAGAATTGATGATTTGTTTGATCAACTAAAAGGTACAAGAATATTTTCGAAGATTGACTTGAAATCAGCTATCATTAAGTCAGTATTAAGGAAGAAGACATGAACAAGACAACATTTAGAACAAGATAAGGGCATTGTGAATTCACGGTAGTACCATTTGGACTATCAAATGCCCCAACTATTTTTATGTGCTTGATGAATGGAGTGTTCATGGAATACCTGGACAAGTTTGTATTTGTGTTCTTAGATGATATACTCATATACTCTAAGTCGGAAGATGACCATGTGGATCATTTAAGCATGTTGTTGCAAGTTTTAAGAGAGCATAAATTGTATTGTTGGAAATATAACTGAGAGGGGGGGGTGAATCAATTATGTATATAAGCTTGAAACTTTTCTTGTTATTTTCTGATTCTTTCTAGATTATTATTTAATGTGTTGTTGATAACTTAACATGCATAGATATACAATTATTAATCACACAGAATACACAGAGACACTGGTTTTCCTGAGGAAACCCATAAAGGATGAAAACCTCTTCTTTTTAGGATGCCAATCAATCTCCAACTTTCATGTACATCACAATATTTGAGATCCAACTCAAATATGAGGCTACAACCTCTGATAGCAAGCTACAACTTGCAGAGAGCAACAATTCTTAGATTTCTCTAGCACCAACTAGATGGAAGCACCAACTCCCAGGTTTCTTTAGCACCCACTAGATGGAAGCACCATCTCCCAGAATATCTTCTAACACCAACTAGAATTTAGAGGACCACAATCCTCCCTAGCACCACCCTACCACCCTGATTGAATATTACAAAAAATTAATTACTTTCTCTATCTCTGATATGGAATGTTATAGATCCATGTCTCCTCTGTCTTATTCAACTTCTATGCTCTATTCCTCTTCTGCATTGTTCTGCTTCTATGCTCTGCTCTTTTTCTTTCTACGCTTGACACTGTATTTTGTTCAACATCGACTCTTTTTCCTTTTATGTTATGTGATGCATCTGCATGCTCTTCACTATGCCACTGATCTCCACTTCAGGTATTATGTTGTGTCTTCTCCTACCCACATGCATTACTATAGAAGAAGAATGTGTTGTTCTATGTTCTGCATGTCTTTCTCACGTTGAGTCCTCTGCCCAATCATCATTATAACTCTTCGTCTTCCCTGACAATTATTCTGGATCTGTTCATCATCAGTGGTTGTTATCCAAAGATTCCTTGGCTTCTTTGGCAGTTGCAACTCTTCGTCTTCTCTGTTAGTTATACCCAGTCATTTTTTGCTTCTATGGCTTCTAATCCCCTTCCTTCATGTGACCATCGACAGTGACCATACGCCTAACTTCTAAGCACTTCACGATCTCGGTCTAGTGAGTGAAATATCCTTATTTCTATATGACCTTGGGAAATGATCTCACGTGACCACACGATTGTCGACATGTCCAAAGGAAGTTTGAGGGCAACCTTCTTTTCGCCCCGCAATTCACTACAGAGCTTCACGTGTCCTTTCTCCAAAACCGTGGTTTCGATTGCGGCCTGACTTCAACATTTTAAAATTTGCGCACCTTCAATCCTTGCAATGCGTTGGGACAGTCAATATCATGATATTGACGGTGTTCCTGAACTAACAGATCATATCTAACCTTCTTAAATCAATGGATGTGATTTACTTTGTGATCTGGGCTACGGGAGTTTCAAATCTCAAACCCTGCTTTTCTCCATACGACAATCTTCCGGAGTCGATGATCTGTAGACACCTATTATTTTCAATCAATGATAAGGACCTCCTGAGCAGGTCCATCCTTCGAGACTTTCAATTCTCAAAATCTCATTTCTTTCGTACATCAATCTTTCGGAGTTGATGATCCACTGACGCATGTCCCTCTCAGATTAACAGTCGATATCTCCTTCGGGTCTCCAGACTTCAGAGATTTCAAATCTCAGTTTTAACTTTATCTCTATCACCTTTTTCTGAAGTTGACAATCCATTGAGGCGTGTCCCTCTCGGATCAACAGTCGAGATCTCCTTCGGGTCTTCGGACTTATGATATTTCAAATCTCAACTTCGCTTCCTTCACTTTCTCTAGGAGTGTTTTTCTCGAACTATACAGATTTCTGTCATGCGTCCTTCTAGAAACTGACGGCCTGGATCTTATTTAGACCTCGGGTCTTCAACGATATCATTTCCTTCCCAACCACAAACTCCTAAAGTGATTCGCTCCGGAGTTGTGGATTGTGCGCCACCTGTTAGTCTTGACGATGGATGGTCCCTTCTTACTTCGATACTTCAGGACTTTGACAAGTTGCTGCTCCATTTTCCTTTAGAGTGATCACCTACTGAGTAAGTAATAAGTGGTGGAGACTGCTTGATGTCAGTTAATACTTCCAATTACACTATCCTTCCACTGTAGTATATCGACAGTTGAGAATTCTCCCGAAGTGATCTTCAGATCGGGTGTTTCGTGTCCACTTCGGGACTTCGACATTCGAGACTTCGGGACATTGGGAAAGTGCCAGTGGTAAAATTCCTGAAGTAAAACTTCTGGAGTGACGTAACTTACTTATGTCACTTGATGACATGTCACGAGCCGAGTAGCTACCATGTGTCACTCAGATTTGTGATTTGCACGTACCTGAAATACTGATTCAACTTGACACTTGTCATTGTGTGATTGTGCCATGTGTCCTTGTTGACGTAGTCTTCTAACATGGTCTGCCAAAGTGGTTCTCTCTAATCTAACGGTCATCGTATATTCTCCATATCCAATGGTCCTTATTAATTTCAAATTTCGTGACTTCGGGTAATTAGACTTTTCAAGTCGCCAATTCTTCCGAAGTGAGATTCCCTAAACAGTAACCTCCTTACAAATTTAGACCCGAAACGAATGATGTTTGATGATCATGTTATTAGATCGATGGCTCGATCTATATTCGGTGATTCTCTTCTAGCTTATCGTGTCCTTCCACTTAGAATGATTCGATGGCTGACAGAGATTCAGATAATCGAATTCTCAGACCTTGTGCCCCGTTTATCCTATCCTTCACTTGATTTGATTAGACGATTGTTGGTCATCTAGATCCTTGATCCAACGAAAATTGTTTCTCTCTCTCATGAGCTTATGATCTCTTTGACTTAGAAGGTTTTCTAAGTGTTCAAGGGTCTCGAGCTTTGCTCCTTTTGTGAGTCCTGATGACTTTGGGTCTCCTCCACGGTTATGGAAACCACTATCTCTTCTGATATTTATCGTCTTCTGTGCTCTCGAGGTTTGGTTCCTTTTTGTTCTTGCCATCAATGACAAGAACATTCTTCTCGTAAACATGACAACAATATCCCCCTTTGGCATTGATGGCAACCCTGAAAGGATGCACTATTCTGCTTAGACCTCCAACTGTAGCATACAAACAACACCTTTTTCTCCCCCTTTGACATCAATGCCAAAGAAAACATGGAGTGACTTTGTGCTCCCCTTGATCAGATAGACTATTTTATCTTGATAACAGGGTCACGCCCAACTTCTGGCGTAGATACTCAAACTAGTCTTTTGCAAGAGGTTTAGTGAAGATATCATAAATTTGATCTTTGGATGGAATATAATGCAAAGAAACAACAGTGTTGGTTACATGTTCCCTCAATAAGTGATACTTGATGGGTATATGCTTGGTCTTGGAATGAAATATAGGATTCTTTGACACACTAATGGCACTAGTATTATCACAATGGATTGGGATCGGTGCATTATACTTTACCTCCAAGTCTGCAAGTCTCTGAATCATCCAAGATACTTGGGTATAGAAAGTGACAGCTACAATGTATTTAGCCTCTATAGTCGACAAGGAAATGGAACCTTGCTTCTTGTTCAACTATGATACAAGAGAATTTCCTAAGAAGAATGCACCTCCACTCGTGATTTTCCTTTCATCCACGCAGTTAGCCCAATCAACATATGAATAGATTGATAATTGAAAATTATGATTCCTAGGATACCATAGGCCATAGTTCATTGTTCCTTTCAAGTATCTGAATATTCTTTTGACAGCTAACAAATGACTTTGTTTAGGTGCAGCCTGATACCTTCCTACCACTCCAACAACATACATTATGTATGGACAGGATGTTGTGATGCACAATAGGTTGTCAATCATAGACCTATATGAAATTTGATCAGCATTAGGTGGGTCATCATCCTTAATTAACTTGCATCCAGTGACCATAGGTGTGCCCATAGGTGTAGAATCTTCCATTTGAAACCTTTTCAAAATTTCTCTTAGATATTTCTCCTAAGAAAGAAATATTCCTCCAGACCTCTAAGTAATTTGTAGACCAAGAAAAAATGGTAGTTCCCCTATCATAGACATTTCAAATTCAGACTGCATGGTAGAAGCAAACCATTGTACCAATGAATCATTATTGCTTCCGAAGATGATGTCATCTACATAGACCAACACAATGAGCAAATAGTTACCCTCTGTTTTGATATATAGATTGTTGTCAATTGTTCCTCTCTTGAACCCTTTGTCTTGAAGATACTTATCTAGTCTGTAATACCAGGCACGGGGAGCTTGTTTCAACCCATATAATGCTTTCTTTAGCTTGCAGAAAAATTCAGGGTTATCTGACAGTTGGAAACCCTCTAGTCGTTCCATATAAACTTCTTCTTTTAGATCTCCATTTAGAAAAGTTGACTTGACATCCATTTGATAGACTTTAAACTATTTATGACAAGAATAGGCAAGAAACATTCTAATAGCTTATAATCTTGCTACGGGCACAAATGTTTCATCAAAATCTAGTCCTTCTATTTGAGCACATCCTTTGCAGACCAATCTAGTTTTATTTCTTACAATATTTCCTTCCTCATTCATCTTATTTTTGCAGACCCATTTTGATCCTATTACATTTTTATTTGTTGGCCTAGGAACGAGTTCCCAATTGTCATTCTTTTCAATCTGGTCCAGTTCCTCATTCATTGATTTTAACCAATTTACGTCTTTACTGGCTTCATTAAAGTTCTTGAGGTTCCACCATGGATATGAAGGATATATTTGATTTCTTGGTGTCTTTGATTATCCTTTTCTTGGTTTGTACACCTTTGTCTTTCTCCCCAATTATCTGACTTTCAGGATGATTCTTTTGAGTAATTCTGGAGGAAGGATTTGATGTTGATTGTTGTCCTAACTCTTCTTGTCTGGGTGTCTCTTCTCCACTTGATTCATCATCTTCTTATGAATTTGATATTTTATGTTCTTCATTTTTATTATTCTCATCATCTTTTTCATATCGCTTAGTGCTTATTCTCTGTTGATCTTTTACAGGAGCTTCTTCATCAGTTTGAACATTAATAAAGCCTACTAATTTATGCATTCTTTTGTTAAAGCAATTGTATCCTTTACTGTTCATTACATATCCTAAGAATATACCTTCATCAACTCCACTATCAAATTTTCCCAGATGAACATCATTATTCTTGGTGTAGCATTTATTTCAAAATACTTTGAAGTGCTTGATTGATGCAGGTCGACCAAACCACAACTCATATGGAGTTTTATCATTGTTCGGCCTTAGATGTGCTTTGTTTAGAATATGAATAGTCATGTGAAAAACCTCCACCCAAAAGGTTTTTGAAATGTCCCTTTCACTCATCATATCCCTCGCCATCTGCTGAACTGATATATTTTGGAGTTCTACAACTCCATTTTATTGAGGAGTACCTAGAATAGTATATTCTCTTTTAATTCCATGTATGTCATAGAATTATTTGAAATATCTTGACATAAAATATCCTCCCCTATCTGAGTGAATTTCCTTTAACTTCCTTCCTGACTGATTCTCAGCTAACACCTTAAAATTTTTGAGCTTCTCAAACGCATCAGATTTTTCTCTCAGAAAGGCAACCCACGTAAGTCTGGAGAAGTCATAAATGACTAGCATAAAGTAATGTTCTCCTCTAGTACCTTCCTTTCGCGATGGTCCACACAGATTCATATGGACAATTTGAAGTGTTTTCTCTGAAGATGTGAAACTCTTTGATTTGAATTGAGCACGAGTCATCTTCCCCATTTGAAAAGATTCACATACAAAGTTATTAGGCTTAGATATTCTTGGAAGGTCTTTCAGAGAACCTTCATTATTCACTTTGAAAATATGACCAAAATTCAGGTGTCCAAGCCTTCTGTTCCATAACCATCTTTCATCAAATTTGCTTAAATGACATTTCTCCTTATCTTCCTTCAGAACATATAGATTCTTTTTGGTTCTAACCCATTTTGAAATCATCTCTCATGTGTTTACTATCTTTATTTTACAATTCTTGGCAGTGAAAGTGACTTCACATCCTCTGTCACATATCTAACTAAAACTAAGAAGATTATGCTTTAAACCATCAACAAATAATACATCTTGAGCTTTGCTTCTTCCATTACTTAAGCTTACTAGACCTTTACCTTTGATCTTTCCTGGAGCATCATTTCCAAAGGTCACACTCCCTGATTTATTTTCTTTGAGTGATAGGAACTTACTTTTGTCACCTGTCATATGACTGGATCATCCGTTGTCAATATACCAGGGGTACTTTTGTCTTTGAGATGACAACACTAATCCACACTTGTTATCTTCATTCTACTTCCAAACCTTGATGTTTTCAGATCTATGATTTGAATCTGGCTTATAGTTCTTTAAGTGACAGTCTGCAGCTTTATGTCCATAATTATGGCAGATGTAACATTCTAGTTCATTGAATAAAGGATCATTATGATTGTTATTCTTAATCTGCGCATTTTTTCTAGCCATCACATGATTTGCAGTCTGTGGTTGTTTGTTACTTGGCTGTCTCATTCTATGTTGTGGAAGGTATTTATTCCTTGGCTATATTGATTTCTCATGTCTAAATCTTAAAGAACAATTTACAGCTTTGTGGCCAAAGTTAGAACAGTAAAAACAATATCCATAGAAACAATCTTTGTACCTGGAAAATGGTTGTCTTCCTTGAGCAGGTCGATTTCTTCGATGCTGATGATTTCCTTGAGTAGGGGGTGTATTAATTCTTTTTTCTACTGATTTAGTTCTGGTATCTTTTCCTTCACTCCTCCTTGGCAACTGATTCTCTTTCTTTGTTTCTGCAGGTTTTTTGTTGTCAATGGTTGTAGATTTGACAAACTTGATGGATTCTTTGTTTCTTGGCTGACCACTACTTGATCCCTCTTCATGACCCAAACCATTTTTCAACTTAGAATTCCTTTGTTGATTCAGAATGGAGGCTAATCCTTATGAGGCTTTAATACTTGTCAGATTCTAATGATATGTTGGCACAAGGGCAGACCCAGGGTTCAATGCTTCGACAACACACCAACAAAACCCTAACTACCAGCCCTTTCGGTAACACTTGCAAAGCAGATGAAGTCTCACTTGAGGTAGAGGCAGGGGTGGTTGCGAGACTCAGATGTTTGTAGCCTTAGCTGGGACATAGATATGTGATTGTAACACCTCAATAGAGCACTTAGCAGTTATACTTCATTGATATTCATCCCTAGCTTACAACACAGATAAACCTAACAACATATCAGTGTATTATTCACATAGATCCAATATATTCAAGCACTAAGCACATCAACATAGACTATCTCTACAATTCATTCACATTATTCAACACTAAGCTATCATATTATATTCTTCTAAGTGTATATCATTGCACTAAGCATTTAATCACATAAACAAGAGAATAACCATAAAGCACAAAGCAGCCACAACACAGGATATACGTGGTTCACCCCTAGCCTGGGGCTACGTCCACCAAATCTTATTCTCTTTTATTATCTTATGTCAATCAGCTACATGCACAGAGCCTCAAAATCCTACTCTGCATACGACAGGAGATCCACACACACTTTGCTAGATCCTCCTTCCCTAAGCTAGGTCATAGCACAAAGCCTTTACATAGTCTCTTACAGGTACTTTCACTTAGCTCTACAAGTTCTCAACATAGCATGCACAAATCATTTACAATATATACTTAGCACTTAGCACAGTACCAAAACCCTTCTTCTTCTTACATCACCTAGAATTCTATTTATACATTACAAAAAGGGCCTAAACATGGGTAAACCCATGGGGAGACATCCCCATACCAGTTACATAATCCCAAAACCCAAAATTCCATAAAATGGGGTTGAGAGCCCGCGATCTTTGCTTTGACTTGAGCTTCGCCTTCGACATCTTGTCGAAGTCCAAAAATTGGTCAAACATGACCAACGATCCTCAAAACTTGGTCAAGGGCCAAAAGGCCCCCAACACTCACCTGTGACCCGTCCCGAGTCACTCTGATCTGGGTATCTCTACCTCAAAATCCTCGAGCTACTTCGACCTGTTGTTGTGCCATGACCTCTTTCTCGACGAACTCTTGGATAACTTATTCATTGACAGGTCCCTCTAAGCATTGTTCAGCTGCAGTGACGACTTGCTCTAGTTCTACTCCTCGACCTTCAATCTCTGTGAACAGTTGGCAAGCCTTGTCATGTATTGGTTAGAGCCTCTGAGTCACTTCCATAACTTTTCTCTGAATGGTGTGGACCTGCTGTTGAGAAGTGTGCTACTCTTGGGATCACTTCATCCTTTCAACTACTAATAGGGGCTTCAACTACGCCTGTATTGTTTCTGCTTGTTGCTTTGCCTTCTGGAGCTGTGACTCCAGTGCCTTCAATTCAAGATCCTCAATGAGTCACTCATATGTCTGGGAACTACGATCACTTAGTTGTTTATATTCCATGGTGAGGGCCTTGATTCTGTCAACTGGGCTTCAAGCAGTTTCTTCTCTTTGATCTCGCACATCCTACGGATTGTTGGGCACTGTTTGTAGCTCCAGATCTGTGATTCTCTGTTGAAGTTGTTGGATAGATTCCACAAGATACGCTACTTGATGTTCTACTGGTTCGCCCACCTTTTTATCTAAGCCCATCACAGAGCGAAGTGCTCTCCTTACTGCTTCCTTGACTCTGAGATGTTCTGCGAGCAAATACTCTTTCTCTTGTTGGATCTGCACTTTCTCCTCTTCAAACTTTGTTTGAAGAGAAACCTTCTCCTATTACGCAACTCAATGTTTCTCTCTGACTACTTCTTGTACTTGCTTTAGGGCCTCTGTGGCATGTTCTCTTTCTTCATGTGTGCGATGAAGGTGAGCTTTGGTCACATCAGCTAGTCTATAGAGTTGGGCAGGCTAATCTCCCAACTCTGGTTTTTCTAATGGCGGGGGCCCAATGGATACCGCGCAGCTGGATTGAAGGGCCTGTTGTACCCCTCTGAGTTATACCTCGATTCTATAGTACATTTCCTCCTGCTTGGATTTATGTTTCTGCAATATGTCCTATGAGGCATCTGATATAGTTATGATGAAGAATTCGAAGTCATCGACCATGAGAACAATTCGCACCATAGTTTTACTATCTTTGGATTTCTTTTGGGAAGTAGGTTTTATGAGGGAAACCTTTCTTTTCTTGGAGGGATCGGTCTCATCAACATGATTCCTAGGCGGTGTTACTTCACCTTGATTTTGTTGATCTTCTTTGTTATTGGTCCCTTCTCTATTTACTTCATCATCACCTCCTTGTCCAGGTGATTTTGAAGAAGTTCCATCTGATGCATTGCTCAGGTTTTGTACCTCTTTAGTCTTCCTCCTTCTACTGGTTCCAGGTGAGTCTTGTTATTCATGACTGGCCTCCGAGTTGCCAATTAGGTTGGGATCAGACATTTATGTGGGTTTATCCAGGAGAAGGAGCTCTATAGACCAATCCTTAGTTATCTCTTCGAGGTCCTCCTCTATGAGCTTATAGTATGGCTGAAGCTCTTCCTTATGCTTGTCTATGCATGCAGTGATATAAATGAAGTGTCGATCTGCACGAAACTTCATGAGAGGTATGAACTGGTGTAGGGTATTCAAAGTCATGCGAGAGACAACCCCGATATCTCTCTTCAACTGGAGATAGTACGAGTGGAATACTGCGTTCGACTATCACTGGTTTCCCATATCGCTCGAGTACCGAAGCATGGTGAACTTCATAGTGAGCGGCTCGAATGGCTCAATGTCCGGGAAGGTCACACCTTCTGGAATATCCCAAGCAGTAAACCCTATGAGGATCAGGATCCAGCTAAAGTGGAACTCATAGCCCTAATCCCGAGCTTCGCAACAATCCAATTCCAGCTAGTTGACTAGGTAATTTGCCCAGTTCATCTGGAGTCCTTCTACACATTTCCTGATGAGGTCAACAAGGAATCCTATGACCTGTGTAGGTCTGATCTTTCTCACAATATTTCCTGCGATCAGCTGGTAGGCCAGACGCACTGTGCCATTCTGGATGGAAGCTACCTTGTAGACTCGCGTCCCTTTTTCTACATCACCATATGTGTATTTGATCCTCTATGCCAATGCACGATCTGTAGCCTTCCCTGGGTAGAAGTCTTGTGGGTCGAGTCCCCGCATGCTCAATCTGATGATCCTATTGATAAATGTTGGATCAATTGTGATGTGTCTGTCTAGCCATAGGTATCCGCCATGGTAACATGATAGTAGGAACTTAATGCATGCTTTAACCTCTTGGTGCCTTCCAAAATGTGGAATCTTCATTACATTCAGGATGGTTGACTGCACGAGGTTCATAGTCCATGGTTGGGGGATTATCCTTGATTTCTTCCCCTTTGTCCTGTTCAAATACTTGTATGGAGAGAGGATGTCGTAGTTCTTACAGTCCCCTAGGTTGAAGTCGCTAAATTTTAATGTCATGATCTTATCCTGCTATGTTATAACTACACGTATCCCCTTCAGGAGGTACGTAGTAACCATGGTGTAATCAAATTCCCTCGAGACACTGTCACGACTCACCATACCAACCAACGGTGGGATGTAGTCGGGAAGGATAGTCAGGATTAACTTTTCGGTTTCCAAGTCATCTTGGTGCTTGGTTCTCTTCTCTATTGCATCTCGGGATGGTCTGAATCCGCAAGCAGTCGACGAGGAGGCTTGCACTCCTCTCATCGATGAAGCTTGAGCTCCAATGAACATCACCTTTTCATCCATAAGGTCAATTAGAACTTCCTCAATGACTTTCTCTGCGGCGTTGAGCTCATCTGACATGCATGCTCATATCGGATAACTTAGGTGGATGAATGAGTGTTCAGAGCAATAGAACAAGTGTCTATTTCACTAAGCACAATGCGGTTGCAATGATTTGGCTATGATATGGTTTGAAAAATTCTTTTCGGTGCAACAGTTGACACAATAAGTAGAAAACAATGTAAAAGATATCTCCAACGAACGATAGGCCTTCATCAATGCGGTTATGTCTATTGCAGCGCGATACCAATGGTCTGATGGTGAGATTTCTCACCATAACTATTGTTCTAACCATTCGGGGCGTCGGTCTAATGGTCACAATGCCTCCAACGGTTATATTGCTCCTTCATGGCAAAGTGCCATTTGGAATTGTTTTGATATCTCGGCGAAGTTCCAGTTTTTCAAACCTTTCTTCTCTGAAGTCCCTTCCGGAACATTCTGCAACTTTTCTATCTTTTCTCTCTTCTTATTGAGATTTCTATCCTTCTTCCTTGTGATGTTTGTCTCAGTATTCCTCTTTCCATTTTGGTTCTTATCTCCTTTTGGCATAGTAACTTCGCACTATTGAGATTCTTTCATAGGGTTAGAGAGTAATACTCCTTCTCTGTCTGGGGTAGGTGCTTCACTCTTCTGTGAGTCGTCTTGTGTTCTTTCAACATCCAAGTTTCATCTTAAAATTATTCTCTTTATAGACCTTCATGTGTTAGTGCTTCTCTTCATCATCATATGTATGATCCTTTATTTTTTGAGGACACTTAGATGAAAAATGACCTATCTTACCACAGTTGAAACATTTGAAGGGCAGTTTACCTTTGTATTTGTCTGATCCTTTCTTCAGTCTTCTCACAAAATTTGCTTCAATCTCATCTATATCGGAGTCTATGTTTTTCTCTACTTTAAAATATGCCTCTATTGTAGTGGATTTACCTTTGGTGATTATCATTTCATAAGCAATTAGGGTTCCAAGAATTTGATCTCATGTCAATGTTTTGAGATCGGTTATTTCCTCTATAGCAGAGACCTTTGAGTTAAATCTATCAGGAAAAGATCTTAATATTTTCTGTACTAGAAAATATTCAGTTATCGTTTGACCTAGGCCTTTCATAGTGTTGACAAGTTATTCTATACGTAAGAAGTACTTAATGATAGTTTCGTCTTCATCCATATTTAACTGCTCAAATTTCAGTCTATGAGTCTGAAGTTTTGCGTCTTTCACCTTTTCATTAGCTTCATAACTACTTATCTTCTTGTCCCACATAACTTTTGTTGAAACACAGTGCATGACTTTGAAAAACTCGGCTTCAACAAGTCCACTGAGGATGGCATTCATTGCTTTTGCATTAAATCTAAAATCCAACTTATCATCTTTTGAGGACAAGACTACGGGCTTCACATATCCCGTTTCAACGACATCCCAAACATCAACACCCAGAGACATTAAATGTGTTCTCATCCTTATTTTCCATAAGCAAAATTTTGTTCCATCAAACAGAGGGGGTCTATTTGTTGAACTTCCATCATGACTAGTCATGTTCAAGCTTAAGGATATACCTTTGATCAAAGGCACCGACTCTGATACCNAATCAGTTATGTATATAAGCTTGAAACGTTTCTTATTATTTTTTTATTCTTTCTAGGTTATTATTTAATGTGTTGTTGATAACTTAACATGCATAGATATACAATGATCAATCACACAGGATACATAGAGACACTAGTTTTCTTGAGGAAACCCATAAAGAGTGAAAACCTCTTCTTCTTAGGATGTCAATCAAGCTCCAACTTTCATGTACATCACAGTCTTTGAGCTCCAACTCAAATATGAGGCTACAACCTCTGATAGCAATCTACAACTTGCAGAGAGCACTAACTCTCAGATTTCTCTAGCACCAACTCTCAGGTTTCTCTAGCACCCACTAGATGGAAGCACCAACTCTCAGGTTTCTCTAGCACCCACTAGATGGAAGCACCAACTCCCAGAATATCTTCTAGCACCAACTAGAATTTAGAGGACTGCAATCCTCCCTAGCACCATCCTACCACCCTAATTGAATCTTACAAAAATTTACTTACTTTATTTGTCTCTGATATGGTCTATTATAGCTCCATGTCTCATCTGCCTTCTTCAACTTCTATGCTCTATTTTTCTTCTACATAATTCTTCTTCTATTCTCTGCTCTTTTTCTTTCTACGCTCAACATTGTATTTTGTTCAGCTTCTCTTCTGTATTTTATGTTTTGTGATGCATCTACATGCTCTTCACTACACCATTGATCTCCACTTTAGGTACTACATTGTGTCTCCTCCTACCCACACACATTATATCGAAGAAGCGTGCGTTGTTCTCTGTTTTGCATGTCTTTCTCATGTCAAGTCCTCTCCCTGATCATCATTCAAACTCTTCATCTTCCCTGGCGGTTATTCTATATCTTTTCATCATCAATGGTTGTTATCCAAAGATTCCTTCTCTTCTATGGAAGTCACAACTCTTTGTCTTCTTTGTCAGTTATAGCCATTCATTTTTGGCTTCTGAGCCCCTTCCTTCACATGACCATCAACAGTGACCATACACCTAACTTCTGATCTCTTCGCGATCTCGGTCTAACGAGTTCTAGATCCTTCTTTTGATATGACCTTGGGTGATGATCTCATGTGGCCACGCAATTGCAGGTGCGTCCAAAGGTGGTTTGAGGGAAACCCTCTTTTCAACCCGCAATTCACTACAGAGCTCCATGTGTCCTTTCTCCAAAACTGTGGTTTCAATTGCGGCCCACCTTCAACATTTTAAAGTTCATGCACCTTCAATCCCCACAATGTGATGGGACCATTGATCTCACTATATTGACGGTGTTCTTGAACTAACGGATCAGATCTAACCTTCTTAAATCAACAACTATGATTTACTTCGTGATCTGGGATCCAAGAGTTTCAAATCTCAAGCCCTTCTTTTCTCCGTACGCCAATCTTCCGGAGTTGATGATCTGCGGACACCTGTTCTTTTCAATCAACGATCAATATCTCCTTTGCAAGCTCAGCCTTCAGGACTTTCAATTCTCAAACTCTCATTTCTTCTGTACATCAATATTCTAGAGTTGATGATCCACTAACGCGTGTCCCTCTTGGATTAATGATTGAGATCTCCTTCGGGTCTCTGTACTTCAGAGATTTCAAATCTAAATTTCAACTTTATCTCTATCACCTTTTTTGGGGTTAAAAATCCATTGACGCGTGTCCCTCTTGGATCAACGGTCGATATCTCCTTCAGGTCTCCGGACTTCGGAGATTTCAAATCTCAATTTTTCTTACTTCACTTTCTCCTGTAATGTTTTTCTCGAACTGCACAGATTTCTGCCATGCGTCCTTCTAGCAACCGATGGCCTGGATTTTCTTTGGCCCTCGAGTCTTTGGTAATCTTGTTTCCTTCCCAACCACAAACTCCCAAAGTGATTTGCTCTAGAGTTTGGATCGTGCACCACCTGTCAGTCTTGACGATGGACGATCCCTGCTTACTTTGGGACTTCAAGACTTTGACAAGTCGCTGCTCCATTTTCCTCCAGAGTGATCACCTGCTAAGTAAATCATAAGTGGTGGAGACCTCTTGTTGTCAATTAATAATTCCACTTACACTTTCCTTCCACTGTAGTAGATCAATGGTTGAAAATTCTCCCAAAGTGATCTTCTGATCAGACGTCTCATGTCCACTTCGGGACTTTGGGACTTCGAGAAAGTGTTAGCGGTAAAACTACCAAAGTAAAACTCTCAGAGTGACGTAACTTACTTTTGTCACTTGATGACATGTCACGAACCGAGTAGCTACCACATGTCACTTAGATTCATGATTTGCACGAACCTAAAATGTCGATTCAACTTGACACTTGTCATTGTTTGATTATGCCATGTGTCCTTGTTGACGTAGTCTACTGACATGGTCTGCCAACTTGGTTCTCTCTGATCTAATGGTCATCATATATTCTCTAGATCCGATGGTCCTTATTCATTTTGGATTTTGGAACTTCGGGTAATTTGACTTTTCAAGTCGCCAATTCTTCAGAAGTGAGATTCCTTGAACAGTAACCTCCTTGCAACTTTAGACCCGAAATGAATGATGTCCATTGATCATGTTCTTAGATTGATGGCTTGATCTATCTTCGGTTCTAATCTTCTATCTTATCATGTCCTTGCACTTAGAATGATCTGACGGCTGACGGAGATTCGAATAATCGAATTCTCAGACCTTGTGCCCCTTTTATCCTATCCTTCACTTGATTTGATAGGATGATTGTTGGTCATCTGGATCGTTGATCCAATGGCCATTGTTGCTCTCTCTCCTAATCTTCTGATCTCTCTGACTTAGAAGCATTTCTAAGTGTTCAAGGGTCTTGATATTTGCTCCTTCTGCGAGTCCTAATGACTTTGGGTCTCGTCTGCACTTCTGGAATTTTCTATCTCATTTGAGCTTTCTCATCTTCTGTGCTCTCGAGGTTTGGTTCGTTGTTGTTCTTGCCATCAATTACAAGAACATTCTTCCTGTAAACATGCCAACAATATGCTAATCTAAGTAAGAACATCTTTTATCAAAATAAGATTCACTACTTAGGGCATATCATTTCAACAGATAGGATAACAGTGGATCCTGATAATATAGAGGCCATTAGAGGATGGTTAGGGCTAAGAAATGTCACAAAGGTCAAATCAATCATGGGTATTTTCAGTTATTACTAAAGATTCATAAAATCATTCTCAAATATTGTGATCCCAATCACTTCCTTGCAAAAGAAGGGAGTGAAATTTGAATGGACTCTCAAGTGTGAAGATAGTTTTCAATGGTTGAAAGACATATTGGCAAGTGCGCCAATATTGAAGATTGTAGATCCAGATGAAGATTTTTTTGTGTGCACTTATACATGCAAGGAAGTGATCGGTGAATTTCTCAATAAAAATTACTATGTGGTATGCTTTGAGTCTAGAAAATTAAAGGTGCATGATAGGAATTATGCTACCCATGACTTGGAATTAGTAGCAGTTGTACATGCATTAAAAATGTGGAGACATTACTTCATGGAAAAAAAATTCGTATTAAGTAAAAACCACTGTGGTTTGAAGAATTTTTTTGTACAACCCACATTAAATGTTGGACAAACAAGATGGCTTAAGTTCCTTAGTGAGTATGAATTTGAAATTAAACATATAAAAGGAAATAAAAATCAAGTGGTTGGTGCACTTAGTAGGAGACCACATGAAGTGCATGTTGCAACCATCAACATGTGTAGAACTGATATAAGAGATAAAATCATTGAAGAAACAAATCTAGATCAACAATATTCAAAATCAAAAGAAACATTACAACAAGAAAATTTACAACAAAAAATTGATTTTTATGAGTTGAAAGAAGATGAAGTTCTCATGTACAAAGACAAAGTATATGTGCCAAATTCTTATGACTTGAAAGGCAATGCTAAGGGAAATTCATAATGTGCCATATGTTGGACACCTTGAATATCAGAAGACAATTGTAGCTATAATAATCCAATACTTTTGGCCAAGAATGAAGAAATAATTGGCTAATTACATAGTCAGATGTCTATAGTGCCAAAGTGAAGACTGAGCATAGAAATGCAGCAGGGTTGTTATAGCCATTTCCCATTCTAGAGTGGAAGTGGGAAGTTTCCACAGTGGATTTTCTCATAACAATGAAGAAAAATGATTCCATCATGGTGGTGGTGGATAAATTAACTAAGGAAACACATTTTATTCCAATGAAGACGACACCTAAGGTAACAAATATTGCATAAATATATATGAAAGAAGTTGCTAGGCTACATGGACTGCCTAAGAAAATAGTTTCAAATGGGGATCCAAAGTTTACTTCCAATTTTTGGAAGGGGTTGTTCAAAGGCTTTGGGACAAATTTAAATCTTAGTACATCACATCACCTAGAGTCACATTGGAAAACATAGAGGACTAACAGAATAATTGAGGACATGCTCAAAATGTATGTGATGGATCAAACATCAAAGTGGGAGGATTATATCAATTTAGTGGAATTTTCTTACAATAATGAGTATCATGCCTCATCAAAAATGAGTTTGTTTGAAACATTGTATGGAAGAAAAATGTAACACACCAGTGAGTTGGGATAATCCAACAGACATAGCATTTGTTGGGCCAGATTTGTTGAAGGAAATGGAAAATTAGGTGGAAACGATTAAGTAGAATTTAAAGGCTACCCAAGATAGACAAAAACATTATGTAGATAAGAATAGAGTGCTTAGATATTTTAAAGTGGGAGAACATGTATTCATAAAAGTGAAGGTGAAAAAAAGTTAACTAAGATTAGGAATTGCCTGAAGTTGGGAGAAAGATATTGTGGACCTTTTGAAATATTAGAAAAGATAGGGCCAATTACATATATGCTAGCATTTTTTTCATTCATGAGAGTGCATAATGTATTTAATGTATAATTATTAAAGAAATATGTGCCTGACCCTAGCCACATAATTGATTGGAATGTGAACTAGGTGGAGCACGAAGGGGATTCCTAGGTGGAACCAATACGCATCCTCGACCGAAAAATTCAAAGTGCTCAAGAACAAATCCATAGGGATGGTAAAGGTTCAAATGATATGCTATGGTCCTGAAGATGCTACATGGGATCATGAAGAAAACATGTGGGAAGAACACCCACAATTTTTTGTCAAATTTCAAGAAAACAAAATGCAAGACTCCATTTTGAGCAACTAGAGTTCCAGAAACACATATGCAAGTCCTAGAGAAATGCACTGGGGGGGCTGATAAAAGAATGGAGAATTCCTTAGGTTATCCCTGATAAATGAATGGAACATTAATTGGGTTATCCCTAATAAATAAATGGTGCATTCCTTGGGTCAGTGGGTTGAGAGGAACACGAGATTATGGTTGGAACTGTTGTTGGATATGTGAAATTGCAGAATTTTATTTTTTATTATATATATATATATATATATATATATATATATCGACATGGTGTGCACCGAGGACTATGCACAATTGTAGGGGAGGGGGGATGTAACATCCCCACTATAATCACGAGTTTAATTAATTCTTAATGTATATATAATACATGGCCATGACCAAGTGATGTATATGTGAAATGTATTTCTATGTTTTAATAATAAAATGTGATGTCAACTTCTAAGGGGACATAAACAAAGATGGGGGATAAATTAATCCACAAGAGAGGGGGGGGGGTCTATGATAATTTATAAGAGAGGGGTCCAAGGGGTAATTAACCATGTCTATTAATTCAACCCACATTCCTAAATTTTATCATAATTATGTATTAAACTCTATTTTTTATTGAGTGTTCCCAAAGCCAATCATTGAATGCATGTAAGAGGGTGGGTGTGATAAGTCACATCCCATAGTTATTGGGAGAATGGAGGATGAGTAAAATCAACTCAGGGAAGTGTGTGAGTCAAGAAACATAGCCAAAGGGAGAAAATTTATATGGGAAACCACAATAGTTTTAAATAGTCAATGTTTTTGCATGAACAAGTAGAGAACAAGAAAGAGAGATTGGAGCTGAAAAAACCATAGAGGGAAAATTTTGGAGCATGTTGGAGCATATCTGGAGCTGAAGAATGAATATTCAGGTTATCAGCCCTGAGGAAATTCCTTTGTGAGTTTCACTATAACAACAAGTGTTTGATGTGGTTTTTTGTTAGTTTTTCAGTGAGTTCCCTGGATTTCCCAACAGAGAGATTCCTAGTTACTTTTTCCAAAGAGATCTCGATAAATGAATGGGACACCCAAGGGAATGAGATAAATGAAGGGGTATATTCATTGGGTTATGTAGGTCGAGAGGAAGAGATTTGGTGGAGAAAAATATGGCTACAGGAGAATATCAGTGGATTGTGGGTTTTCTAAGCTGCGAGTGGACAGTGAGAAACCACCCTCTTTTGTGGATTGCTAGCCCTAAATCGAGGGTGAATTTATTTTGATATTTGTAAAAACAAGTCTATGGTTGGGTGGAACATCTATCCCAAACATCTAGTTGCACAAATACTTTTAAAAGATAAGTGTTTTAGCTTGCTTATGTTTGTATTTATGAGTTAAATTGTTGTGCATGAACTCTTTGCATGAGAAATATTATATGCTATCGTGTTGAGTTAATTAGCTACATTTCATGTCCAATTTATAATGTTTTATATGCATGTGATTAATAATAATTGACAATAGGAAATGAGTGAAAACCCTAGCACTCTGCAATGCCTGCTCTGCAAATCGCTGCATGCACTTACTCATATCTTGTCGAGCTTGTCGCCTGCACCTTGCAAGTACAGTCAGACATTGTAGCCTGAGAAGACATGATGAGTCCAGAAGGGGGGGGGAAACCCCTCGTATAGTAACATTACTGCCAATGATAGGGTTGGGACGAGGGCCAAATGACCTACCTTTGAGCTGTCGCCGCATCTGCTAGAGAAGGTCCTCTCGAATGAACAGGGACTCGGGAAGGAAATGGATATGGAAGCAAGATCATCCCATCCAAAAGAACCTCATGGATGGGAACCAAGAAAATGCATTCCAGAATCGGACAAACCACCTCGCTATCTCATTAGTTCTAACAGGGTCGGTGAGCAAACCTAGTTCATGAGAGAACATGCTCTAATCGGTAAGTTCCTTGGCCTCTGGCCCTTTAAGAGAGACCTAAATCGATGGATCAAGAACTCGTGGAACCCCAAAGGAGGCTATGAGGTTTAGCTAAGCTCCAAAGGATTTTTCATGATCATTCTCTACAACCTCAAAGACAAGGACAAAATCTTCGATAATGGGCCATATTTCTACAACTCAGCTGGGCTATTCCTGAGGTTCTGAAAAGACTGCTTTAGCCTGGAAAAGGAGGAATTCACAATGGCGCCAGTATGGATCAGACTATACTCTCTACCCCAAGAATTATGGTTGGAAGAAATACTCATGGGAATAGGGAATACAGTGGGGAGATATGTAAAATCATCGGAAGCCACAAAGCAGAGAAAATACACCTCCTATGCATAAATATGTGTCTACATGGACATCTCAAGAGCTCTACCCAGATTAGGTACTCTGGAATACCAAGATGAGGATTGGAGCCAAACTATCGACTATGAACACATACCCTTTCGCTGTAGAAAATTCCATGAGAATGGTCACCTCTTTAGAGACTGTGATCCGGATTATTTTCGGCACAAAATGAGAGCGGAGATATAATAAAGAAATGCACAGAGATATTGCAGATATTCAATAATATAACAGAAATGTATCAGAGATGCAACCATAAACACAAAGATACAGTAATACATGATTTCTATTAATGAAAGAAATGTACAGAGACTGTAAAAATACAGAGTGAAAGACTCACTAGAATGGTGGCAGCTTATCTCTGAGAAGAGATGTGACAGCTACTCGCATTCGCAAGAAGATGATTACAATGAGGCTTGGAAGGCCTTTTTACAATAGATGGTAATTCCAAAAGTCCTAGACATCCAAAAACCTAACCCTAGTAGATGAAGTGCCAAAAGTCATGTGGGCCCCGTTTGGGTAAGTTAGTACATCAACTTTCCGGGGTCGTAGCTTTTGCATACGATCTCCATTTTAGGCATGTGATAGCTCGTTGGAAAGGTATCGTCAAGGAGATTCATTTTGGGGGCTCAATCATGCCACTGAATATCATTAAGGATCTCGATCCCTAAAAACCTTCATTTAGGCCCTCAAAATGGCCCCAGAAGTTAAAACCTGCTAAAAATAGTAAATTGCCAAAATTGCCAGAAAGCCGTTTTGAGACATTTGGAAAAGGTGGGTGGCCACTGATATCCACCTGGATCAATCCTCCCTCCTTAGGAAGCAATGGTCTCCATTGCGTTGAGTTCCTAGGGGAGAGGGAAAAGTATTTGTTGAATCTACATCTTGGTGGGCTGCTTGTCTTGTTGGAGACGTCGCGCTGCTTAGTTTGTTGAAGGTCATCACGAACCTGTGGCTGGAAGGTTTGGACCTTTTTAACCAGTCTAGCTATTTTAGGTGACTGTGTGCAGAAGGAATCTTTGTGCTTTGCTGCAACCTTGTCGACCTACTTCTAGTGGATAGAAGGTGCTTGGGCCAAGGTTGTAGTGGTTGCAGTATCCTTTTGTCCCCTTTTTGAACAGATTGTGGAGAAGATGAATTTTGTAGTATGAGATACTACCTTGTAGCACTGTTTAGGTGGGGCAGTAATTGGAACTACCTCTGGTATCCTGTAGAGATGACCCCCCAGAGTAATAATGACACTATGGGGTCGAGACTCATAGATAGCATGGTATTTCCACATATATGGCTGGCCCAAGAGAACATCACAGACATCCAGTGGGGCAACATCACATAATACC
>ML785594.1:59613-105683 GCA_009831015.1 Picea engelmannii | reverse complement strand
TGTGGTCCATCTCATGTACTGGTCCTCATAGTTGCCAACAGGGTAATACTGTTCTTTTACCGCATCCACAAAAAAATCCCAAGTGGGATCGACCCCATATATTCCAGACTCCTCTATGGAACTTTTCTCCCAGTAAGTTTCCCTCCAATGTTTGACATGAGGGAGATCTTTAAGGAGTGCGAAGGTGATCTTTTCTTTGTCAGAAAAATTGTGAACAGAGAAATAACCTTCTAGTAGATTTAACCATTTATCTAGGGCATCTGCATCTATTTGACCTTCAAATACGGGAATATCAAAATTAACCTGTACCTTGAAAGGCGAGGTGCCTCCAAAGTGGCTGCTTGATGAAGATGCGCCTGATGCTATCGATAGGCATTGAAGGATGTGGGAAAAATCCTCCATCATTTCGTCCCTCTGTCGCGTGAGAGCTTGCTCAAGAAACAGACTGATAGGATCATCTGCTCTGTCGATTTTCTTTTCCTTCGCCATTGAGGGTTTCTTGGGTGTGCAAGAGCGATTTTCCTCAAGAGAGACAAGCTCGAGACCCAACTTTCTATACTTGGACCTTGTCGGGGACATGCACTGAAAAATGATCAAGAGCAACCTGCTCTGATACCACTGATCCAGATTATTTTCGGCATGAAATGAGAGCGGAGATATAATAAAGAAATGCACAGAGATATTGCATATATTCAATAATATAACAAAAATGTATCAGAGATGCAACCATAAACACAAAGATACAGTAATACATGATTTCTATTAATGAAAGAAATGTACAGAGACTGTAAAAATACAGAGTGAAAGACTCGCTAGAATGGTGGCAGCTTATCTATGAGAAGAGATGTGACGACTACTTGGATTCACAAGAAGATGATTACAATGAGGCTCAGAAGGCCTTTTTACAATAGATGGAAATGCAAAAAGTCCTAGACATCCAAAAACCTAACCCTAGGAGATGAAGCGCCAAAAGTCATGTGGGCCCCGTTTGGGTAAGTTAGTACATCAACTTCCCAGGGTCGTAACTTTTGCATACGATCTCCGTTTTAGGCGTGTGATAGTGCGTTGGAAAGGTATCATCGAGGAGATTCATTTTGGGGGATCAATCATGCTACTGGCCATCATTAAGGATCTATATCCCTAAAAACCTTCATTTAGGCCCTCAAAATGGCCCCGGAAGTTAAAACCTGCTAAAAATAGTAAATTGCCAAAATTGCCAGAAAGCCATTTTGAGACATTTGGAAAAGGTGGGTGGCCACCGATATCCACCTGGATCAATCCTCCCTCCTTAGGAAGCAATGGTCTCCATTGCGTTGAGTTCCCGGGGGAGAGGGAAAAGCATTTGTTGAATCTACATCTTGGTGAGCTGCTTGTCTTGCTGGAGACGTCGCGCTGCTTAGTTTGTTGAAGGTCATCACGAACCTATGGCTGGAAGGTTTGGACCTTCTTAACCAGTCTGGCTATTTTAGATGACTGTGTGCAGAAGGAATCTTTGTGCTTTGTTGCAACCTTGTCGACCTGCTTCTGGTGGATAGAAGGTGCTTGGGCCGAGGCTGTAGTGGTTGCAATATCCTTTTGTCCCCTTTTTGAACAGATTGTGGAGAAGATGAATTTTGTAGTATGAGATACTACCTTGTAGCACTGTTTAGGTGGGGCAGTAGTTGGAAATACCTCTGGTATCCTATAGAGATGACCCCCCAGAGTAATAATGACACTATGGGGTCGAGACTCATAGATAGCGTGGCGTTTCCACATACATGGCTGGCCCAAGAGAACATCACAGACATCCAGTGGGGAAACATCACATAATACCTCATCCTTGAAGGGTTGGATGCCGTATGAAAATCGACACTACTGGCTGACAGAAAGATCTCGTCCTTGGCGAAGCCACCCGATGCTGTATGGTTGCGGGTGTGGTGTTGTCGACAATCCCAACTGTTTGACAACCTCTGCTGAGATGA
The DNA here is from genome assembly GCA_009831015.1 of Picea engelmannii. Taxonomy (NCBI): domain Eukaryota; kingdom Viridiplantae; phylum Streptophyta; class Pinopsida; order Pinales; family Pinaceae; genus Picea; species Picea engelmannii. The sequence continues at coordinate 103,722 of ML785594.1, read as the reverse complement.
GGTTCTTTTGGCTTCCGCTATCAACAATAAAATGTAGCGGGGTCCCCTTCACCCACATCTGTGAATGAAAAAGGTGCTCCCCCTCTTCTAGATCTGTTGGTTCTTCTGGTTGAATTTCTACGGTCGCGACAATAGTAGTGGGGTCTACGTCAATGATCTGTCTTTTACTAGTATTTTCAGAATCAGATTCAGAATCAGGGTTCGGCTCCTTGTCTTTGATCTTGGCCACCAATGACGTTTTTGAGCGACATTCATCGGTGTTGTGCCAAGGGCTTTTGTGGAAATCGCACCATTTTCCGGTGTCCTTCTTTGTCTTCCTGTGACCCTTCTTTTCCTATGGCTTGGACTGGTTTTCGAGAGACTTTTTGTTAGGGCTGTCTTTTTCATACTTTTGTTGTTGTGGATTTGTAGACCTGAACTCCTGTTTTTTTTGGTGCTTAAATTTCTGCTCTATTTTAATAGCATATCGATAGGCAGCACCGAGTGATGAGATGTCTAGAAAATCCATTTCAGTTTGGATGTATCTGTGTAGAGCCCCACGGTATTTCAGAACCAAATGTCGTTCAGAGTCTTTGATACCCAGCTTGGTGCACAAGGTATGGAAGGAATTGGTAAACTCCGGAACTGATTGGCCCCTCTCTTGCCACAATGTGGTCCATCTCATGTACTGGTCCTCATAGTTGCCAATAGGGTAATACTGTTCTTTTACCGCATCCACAAAAAAATGCCAAGTGAGATCGGCCCCATATATTCCAGAATCCTCTGTGAAACTTTGCTGCCAGTAAGTTTCCCACCAATGTTTGACATGAGGGAGAGCTTTAAGGAGTGCGAAGGTGATCTTTTCTTTGTTGGAAAAATTGTGAACAAAGAAATAACCTTCTAGCATATTTAACCATTTATCTAGGGCATCTGCATCTATTTGAACTTCAAATACGGGAATATCAAAATTAACATGTACCTTGAAAGGAAAGGTGCCTCCAAAGTGGCTGCTTGATGAAGATGCACCTGATGCTATCGGTAGGCGTTGAAGGATGTGGGAAAAATTCTCCATCATTTCGTCCCTCTGTCGCATGAGAGCTTGCTCAAGCAACAGACTGATAGGATCGTCTGCTTCGTCCATTTTCTTTTCCTTCGCCATTGAGGGTTTCTTGGATGTGAGAGAGAGATTGTCCTCAAGAGAGATAAGCTTGAGACCCAACTTTCTATACTTGGACCTTGTCGGGGACATGCACTGAAAAATGATCAAGAGCAGCCTGCTCTGATACCACTGATCCAGATTATTTTCGGCATGAAATGAGACCGGAGATATAATAAAGAAATGCACAGAGATATTGCAGATATTCAATAACATAACAACAACGTATCAGAGATGCAACCATAAACACAGAGATACAGTAATACATCATTTCTATTAATGAAAGAAATGTACAGAGACTGTAAAAATACAGAGTGAAAGACTTGCTAGAATGGTGGCAGCTTATCTCTGAGAAGAGATGTGACGGCTATTTGCATTCGCAAGAAGATGATTACAATGAGGCTCGGAAGGCCTTTTTACAATAGACGGGAATGCCAAAATTGCTAGACATCCAAAAACCTAACCCTAGGAGATGAAGCACCAAAAGTCATGTGGGCCCCATTTGGATAAGTTAGTACATCAACTTCCTGGGGTCGTAACTTTTGCATACGATCTTCGTTTTAGGCGTGTGATAGCTCGTTGGAAAGGTATCATCGAGGATATTCATTTTGGAGGATCAATCATGCCATTGGATATATATAAGGATCTCAATCCCTAAAAACCTTAATTTATGCCCTCAAAATGGCCCCAAAAGTTAAAACCTGCTAAAAATAGTAAATTGCCAAAATTGCCAGAAATCCGTTTTGAGCCATTTGGAAAAGGTGGGTGGCCACTGATATCCATCTGGATCAATCCTCCCTCCTTAGGAAGCAATGGTCTCCATTGAGTTGAGTTCCCGGGGGAGAGGGAAAAGCATTTGTGGAATCTGGATCTCGGTGAGCTGCTTGTCTTGCTGGAGATGTCGCGCTGCTTAGTTTGTTGAAGGTCCTCACGAACCTGTGGCTGGAAGGTTTGGACCTTTTTAACCAGTCTGGCTATTTTAGATGACTGTGTGTAGAAGGAATCTTTGTGCTTTTCTGCAACCTTGTCGACCTGCTTCTGGTGGATAGAAGGTTCTTGTGCCGAGGCTGTAGTGGTTGCAGTATCCTTTTGTCCCCTTTTTGAACAGATTGTGGAGAAGATGAATTTTGTAGTATGAGATACTACCTTGTAGCACTGTTTAGGTGGGGCAGTAGTTGGAACTACCTCTGGTATCCTGTAGAGATGACCCTCCAAAGTAATAATGACACTATGGGGTTGATACTCATAGATAGCATGGCGTTTCCACATATATAGCTGGCCCAAGAGAACATCACAGACATCTAGTGGGGAAACATCACATAATACCTCATCCTTGAAGGGTTGGATGTGGTATGACAATCAACACTGCTAGCTGACACAAAGATCTCATCCTTGGCGAAGCCACCCGATGCTGTATGGTTGCGAGTGTGGTGTTGTCGACAATCCCAACTGTTTGACAACCTCTACTGAGATGAGGTTCTTTTGTCTTCCGCTATCAACAATAAAATGTAGTGGGGTCCCCTTCACCCACATATGTGAATGAAAAAGGCGCTCCCCCTCTTCTGGATCTATTGGTTCTTCTGGTTGAATTGCTGTGGTCGCGACAATAGCAGTTGGGTCTGCGTCGATGATTTGTCTTTTACCAGTATTTTCAGAATCAGATTCTGAATCAGGGTTCATCTCCTTGTCTTTGATCTCGGCCACCAATGACTGTTTTGAGTGACATTCGTCGGTGTTGTGCCAACGGATTTTGTGGAAATCACACCATTTTTCGGTGTCCTTCTTTGTCTTCCCGTGACCCTTCTTTTCCTGTGGCTTGGACTGGTTTTCGGGAGACTGTTTGTTAGGGCTCTCTTTTTCATACTTTGGTTGTTGTGGATTTGCAGACCTGAACTCTCGTTTGTTCTGGTGCTTAAATTTCTGCTCAATTTTAACAGCATATCAATAGGCAACACCGAGTGATGAGATGTCTATAAAATCCGTTTCAGTTTGGATGTATCTGTGTAGAGCCCCACGGTATTTCAGAACCAAATGTCATTCAGAGTCTTTGATACCCAACTTGGTGCACAAGGTATGGAAGCAATTGGTGAACTCCGGAACTGATTGGCCCCTCTCTTTCCACGGTGTGGTCCATCTCATGTACTGGTCCTCATAGTTGCCAACAGGGTAATACTGTTCTTTTACCGCATCCACAAAAAAATCCCAAGTGGGATCGGCCCCATATATTCCAGACTCCTCTGTGGAACTTTTCTCCTAGTAAGTTTCCCACCAATGTTTGACATGAGGGAGAGCTTTAAGGAGTGCGAAAGTGATCTTTTCTTTGTCGGAAAAATTGCGAACAGAGAAATAACCTTCTAGCAGATTTAACCATTTATCTAGGGCATCTGCATCTATTTGACCTTCAAATACGGGAATATCAAAATTAACCTGTACCTTGAAAGGCAAGGTGCCTCCAAAGTGGCTGCTTGATGAATATGCACCCAATGCTATCGGTAGGCGTTGAAGGATGTGGGAAAAATTCTCCATCATTTCGTCCCTCTGTCGCGTGAGAGCTTGCTCAAGCAACAGACTGATAGGATCGTCTACTCTGTCGATTTTATTTTCCTCCGCCATTGAGGGTTTTTTGGGTTTGCGAGAGTGATTGTCCTCAAGAGAGACAAGCTCGAGACCCAACTTTCTATACTCGGACCTTGTCGGGGACATGCACTGAAAAACGATCAAGAGCAGCCTGCTCTGATACCACTGATCCAGATTATTTTCGGCATGAAATGAGAGCGGAGATATAATAAAGAAATGCACAGAGATATTGCAGATATTCAATAATATAACAAAAATGTATCAAAGATGCAACCATAAACACAGAGATACAGTAATACATGATTTCTATTAATGAAATAAATGTACAGAGACTATAAAAATACAGAGTGAAAGACTCGCTAGAATGGTGGCAGCTTATCTCTGAGAAGAGATGTGACGACTGCTCGCATTCGCAAGAAGATGATTACAATGAGGCTCGGAAGGCATTTTTACAATAGACAAGAATGGAAAAATTCCTAGACATCCAAAAACCTAAACCTAGGAGATGAAGCACCAAAAGTCATGTGGGCCCCGTTTGGGTAAGTTAGTACATCAACTTCCCGGGGTCGTAACTTTTGCATACGATCTCTGTTTTAGGTGTGTGATAGCTCGTTGGAAAGGTATCATCGAGGAGATTCATTCTGGGGGATCAATCATGCCATTGGATATAATTAGGGATCTCTATCCCAAAAAACCTTCATTTAGGCCCTCAAAATTGCCCCAGAAGTTAAAACCTGCTAAAAATAGTAAATTGCCAAAATTGCCAGAAAGTCGTTTTGAGCCATTTGGAAAAGGTGGGTGGCCACCAATATCCACCTAGATCAGACTGCCCCCTGAATTCCCAAGGTCCCAACGTGGGAGAATCTAAGCAAAAATATGGATTCACCACAGTTACATGATGAAAGAAAAACCTGCCAAGGAAACAAAATCCTGGAACAACTCCAAAGATCTCCACCAAAAACTTCTATGACATCCTGAATAAGTTACCGGAAGATGAGGAGATCCAATACCCACACAAAGAAAAATCTCAAGAGAAAGGAAAAAGGCAAGCCAACCCTTCCCCCAAATAGACCCAAGAAACCACCCCAGTAGAAATACTTGGGACCAATGGGGACACCTAGATGCAGTTGAATGATCAAGATCTAGAGGACATAGATCTGGAAAAACTTGAAGAAGCACCCAATCGCAAGGATATGCAAACAATTCCATTAGAACAACTCCACAAAGTCCACAAAGTCTTCATTGACTCTATTACAGGATCCACAACCCAGTTGGGCATAGCCACAAAACCCAACACAAACTCAAAATGTGCACCACAGGAAAACAAAATAAGGGGACGCAAATTGACCCAACAGCTAATCAAAGAAGCAGGTAATCTCCTACTCAATTCATGATAGATCCAAAGGCTCTCGGAGGGATACCTCCACCCACCCATACATTCATAATGATGAATATAATCACTTGGAACATCAGAGGACTTAACGACAGATCCAAACAGTAGATCCTCCGAGATTGCATCAAGGCAAAAAACCCAGATATCCTCCTGCTTCAGGAAACTAAATGTGTAGGAACAGAAGTAGAAATCATCTTTCATCGGAGATGGCATGGATGAGACTTCATTTACTCTGATTCCGCTGGCGCTTCCAGCGAAGTAGCCATTCTATGGAACCCTAATACTATCACAATGATTCAACCCTTCTCCAGCATAGGCACGCTCATGGCGCACTTCATGGTCACAGGGTCAAACAAAGAAGGAGCCATCACCAATGTCTATGGAACGCAAAGCCCAAATGATAAAGAAAGCTTCTTGAAAATAATAGGCCACATCAAAACACTTCTAGATATGCCCAACTGGGTCTTGGGGGGAGAATTCAATATGATCCTGACGCTGGAAGAAAAAACTAGAGGAACCAAGCACCTGGAGCAAGACAATGGTAAGTTCAAAAAACTTATTGACCAGCTAAACCTAGTAGATATTGAAAATCAAAATGGCATGTTTAATTGGTCCAATCGCAGATCAAGACACCAGCAAGTGGCTTTTTGTATAGATCACTTCCTTATAACAGAAACCCTCCTAGACGAGGATCCTTCCATGGAAGCCAATATCCTACCAAAAACGGGATCGGATCACTGGCCCATTTCTTTCTGTCTAGATACAGGTGATACTCCCAAGCTCAAACCCTTTCACTTTGAGAAATTATGGCTCTCCCACTCTGACTTCCCTTAGCTTGCAAATTCCTGGTGGGCTGAGGCAACAATAGATCATGGGACCTGCATGTATAGATTCCAACAATGCCTTAAAAACTTCAAGAAACATCTAAAGCTCTAGAACAAAACTACCTTTCGAAACATATTCCAACGCATGTAGGAAATTGAAAATAGACTAGAAGACCTGCAACGAACTTTCATTTTGGGATTCAGGTCACCAAACCTCATGAAGGAAGAGGAGGAACTATGAGAAGAACTAGATGACCAGAAAAATCAAGAATAATTTTTGTGGCGCCAGAAATCCAGATTTCGATGGCTCAAAGAGGGTGAGAGGAACACTAAGTTCTTCCATTGCGCAGTGGTACACCATAGATACTTCAACAAGATAACCTAGTTGGAAGATGCCCAAGGAAATCCTATGCACGAACACAGCCTTATTGTTGGGGAACTAAACTCCTACTACAAAGAGCTTCTCACAAAAACCAATGATAACAGGGAAGATGCCATACAAAAAATAACCAGGCACATACCCACGTTGGTTATGCAAGAACAAAATGAGGCCTTAATGAGACCTATTACCCAATAATAGGTGGACCATGCAGTCAAGGAAATGCCCTCAGGAAAATCACCAGGTCTTGATGGCTTCACCATGAATTTATTTCATCATTGTTGAGACTTAATAAGGGAAGAAGTCTGGCAGGTAGTGGAGGAATCTCGAACATCAGGACAAGTACTCTCATCCCTCAATGCCACCTTTCTCACCCTCATCTTGAAAGAGGAAAGAGTCACTCACTCATAGCAGTAGAGACCAATTCCCCTTTGTAACGTTATCTACAAAATCATCACCAAGGTTATAGCCACTCACTTAAATCCAATCCTCCCCTTTGTCATCTCCAAAGAACAAACTGGCTATGTGGAAGGGAAAAAGATCATGGACAACATCATCCTTTCTCATGAGGTGATCCACTCACTAAAGATGACCCAAATCCTAGGTATGCTCATCAGACTCGACCTTTCAAAATCTTTCGACAGACTAAGTTGGCAGTACCTTTGCTCTATGCTCGAATCCTATGGTTTTGATAAAATTTGGGTGAATTGGATTCTCAATCTCACTTCTTCAGCCTTATTCTCAACACTAGTTAATGGAGTCCCATCATAACCCTTCTCTCCCACTAGAGGCATCCGACAAGGAGACCCTATATCTCCCTTCTTGTTTTTCTTCATGGTGGAAGGACTAGGTCGATACATCAAGGCGACGATTTTGGATGGCTCCCTGCTTGTCCTGCCTCTTCACAATATCCAACCTGCACCCTCGCACAACTAGTTCATAGATGAAACCTTACTTATGAACATCCCCATGGCAAGTGAAGCCAACAAACTCCACTCTATTCTCTCTTACTTTGAGGAAGCTTCAGGCATGGCTCTCAACTTGGACAAATCTAAGCTCTACTTCTTCAACACGTCGATCATTGTCCAAAATCACATCTCCCAACTCCTTGGCATTCCCAAGAGCTCCCTTCCATCCAACTACCTTGGCATCCCCCTCACGAGAGAGCCAACACACTCTATTTCTTGGGACAGCCTACTCCTTTCCATCTCTCACAGGCTAAACAACTAGACCTTCAAACCTCTAAACATTGTGGCTTGCCAGTCCTTCTTAAGTCATTCCTGCAAGCCATACCCACCTACCTCTTTACTAGCAGCACCTAAATCGGTCATCAGAGAAATCAAGGGCCTCCAACAAAACATTTTATAGAATGGACATCAACCTAACAAAAAATGGGCCTTGGTAAGCTGGGAGAATATTTGCAAGCCCAAAAATTTAGGCAGTTGAGGCCTTCACGACCCTGGAAATATAAATGAATTCATGGGAGAAAAAATGTGGTGGAAATGGCTCAAGCATCCCACAGAACTATGGAGGAAAATCTGGAAACAAAAGTATGCCCCGACCACTTGACATGATCAGCTAATCCGACTCAACGACCCAATCCAGGGCTCCATCATCTGGAATATGGCCTAGCATAATTGTCTTCTAGTCCAAAAGCATGCCTTCGGGAAAATCAGGAATGGGGAAAGTGCTCTATTTTGGCAGAACTCTTGGCAACGACAAACACCCCTAATCAATCTAGAAGAGCTTAGCCCCCTCAGGAAAGCACTACAATAGGAAGCCTTCCAACGGGTCAAATATCTTTGGAGAACAATGGACAAGGACACGACTTGGAGGCAATGGAGATCGTAAAATCAGGAACTTTAGCTCTCTGGAGAAGTGGACCTCCAAGCCTAGCAAGCTTATGTGAGACATAGGAAAATCCCAATCTGGGAAGGTTCAAACATTCTTAGGTGGGGTTACTCTACAAAAAGCAACTTCTCAGTCAAAGAAGCATATCACCTACATGGGAACAACCAACAACATGCTGTAGAGCGCATATGGAGCAGAATTTGGAATTCTTCCCTCTGGCCCAAAGTTTCAATTTTTCTTTGGCTCACAGTTCAAAATCTCATCCTCACCTGGGATAACCTCAGAAAAAGGGGCTTCATAGTCCCTTCAATCTGCACCCTTTTCCAACAACAATAGGAGACAATGGATCACCTCCTCAACAGTTTTCCCTACAGCTAATGGATTTGGGACCAAGGATCCCAAACGATGCATCACTCGAGCCATAACAGGAATAGTATATGGGATACCTTAGAGAACTGGGACTCAATCTCTTTTCACAATATTATCCTTGAGAAAATTTGGCAACTTCTCCTAGGTTTCACACTCTCCTAGATATGGAAGGAAAGAAACAAAAGGATCTTCCACTCAAAAGATTCCCCTCCTGCCTCAGTATGGGAGAAAATAGTGAAGTGAATATGTGAAACAATCAAGAGAAAGTCATGGACCCCAAGCGACTTGATCTGCAATAAAGAGGAGAAATGCATCCTACAAAATTGGAACCTCAACATGCACAACCAGGCAACTATGAATACAGTCAGACAACCTCCCTGTAGCCCAAGAATTTGGTCCCCACCTCCAATGGGCTTCATAAATATTAATTTTGATGGTGCCTCAAAAGGTAACCCAGGACCAACGGGATATGGAGAAATTCTCAGAAACTCAAATGGAGAGATCCTTCACCTTGTAGCAGGCTTCCTAGGTGAAAATACAAAAAATGCAGTTGAACTTCTAATTCTTCTAAAAGGCCTCAAGATAGAAATTGGCAATCAATATCAGAGAATCATCGTAGAGGGGGACTCTTAGATCATCATTCAACTCATAACCATAATTCTTCATGGTGAACGTCCTTCAGAAATATCACCCAACTGGCGTCTTTTGGGATTATTGGAAGACATTGGATTTCTCCTTTGTCCCAAACTCACCATTATCCCCTCTCACGTAAAAAGTAATGCCAACAAAGTCACGGACTATCTAGAAAATGAGGGAGTCAACACCGAGATTGAGCAAATCCACTAGAAGGCTCTAACTTTTGACTGCACCGATCTCTCAAATCATTGCCAAGACCTCGCCAACAACGATTTACTACCCCCAGATGGGGTGCCACGTAGACCACCAGAGACACATGGAGTGGAGCTAGTCTTGGCCATAAATGAGGCCAACCGACTCCCATCCCTTCAACATTAAGGATGGGAACTGGCTCCAGTTACCGCCCACCTGATCGAGGACTCACCCCTCGCACGAGAAGTCCAGTTATGTAGCTCAGCTATGCAGAGGAATTAATGGTGTTGAATGTCCCGTCGACCCTCTTGCTCATAACGCACCCGAGCCATGTCTTCTTCCACTTCTGACTCATTTTTCACCAGATATACAACTGGAAACCTCGGAGCAGTGACCCTCATGCCCTCTGCACAAAATTTACCTGTTGCTTCACCTCGATGCCCCATGAGTGACGGAAGCCACACTGTGGCTCAACCTGATACTCCTTTTCTTCCAGATGAAGGCGGATACAAAGAATGGAAAGAGCACTCTCCATTGCTCGGACCCAAATCCTGCACAAAAGGATTGGGCTCAAAATGCCTCCCAAGTCGTCGGTTGTAGAAGCTATCGTGGAGCCACCAATAGAATACATTGAAGAAGTTATCCTGGAGGATCCAATTTAGGACCTTCTGGAGCATCTCCTCTTCACGATGTCAGACAATTGGGATCCACCAAGTGACTTTCGAATGATATCCTCCATGCTTGTCACCAAGAAACAACATGATGGTGAGAATGAGATGACACATGAATAATTCTCCACCTGCTTCATTGAGGAGGAGACACCAGAAGAAACGGCCTCTCATATGGCACACCCGAAACTTGGAGCCACCTTGGATGAAAGTGAACGAAGTCATGGAGCTAGTAGGAAAGAAAACCTGAAACAGATTGGAGACGCAGCTTCAAGCGAGCCAGTGGAAATGCATCCAAGAGAAACAACAAGGGAGGGTGGCACAGTCTTCATGCCACCTCCCATTTCCTCCATGCAAAATCAATGGCGTGTCCCACCACCTCTCCTCCACCCGGACCTCCTTGATTTTCTTTTTGATATGCAGACCTAGATGGCATACCATGTCCATCATGGCACCCTCATGGGCCAACATTTGGAGATGCCCAACTTGCTTGCAATTTTTTTTCATTCCAGCTAAGGATTATGCTCAGGATATGGATGCCACCTCAGACGCCACTAGGTAACTTTCATGGTCTTGCTTTAAAATTCTAGTCTCAATTTTACAACTTTCTGTATGATTCTAGTTAATCTCTGTAAGAAAATAGTCAAAGTTAAGACAATGACACTCCATCAGTCCTGGTTTCCTATGGGCAAGACTGTTGGTAAACTAGTCTATTCTGGACAAGGGCTGACGCTGTTTTGATTTCCGCTTAGGCGGTGGAACAGATGGAAATCTAGGAACAATTGTATTTTTTCCAATTAATATAGCAGGAACTTCCCTCTTTTTACTTAAAACAATAATAATAATAATAATAATAATTGACAATAGTTAAATCCATGTGGGTAATTAATAGCTGGAAGCTATAGGAAATTAATTAGATAGAAGAAATTATAGTTTTGTGATTTTTCCACACGTAATGGACCTTAGCTAGGTTGGGGGACATTACATGACCTGATTGATTGTGCAAGGGGCCAAGTCCCAAAAATCCATCCATTGATAGAGATATGCATCACCAACTTGACCTTCCTGGCTTAGATTTGAATTTGCAACTATAAATTCGCATTGATAGAGTTCCATCATGCCAAGTTAAATGAGAAAATTGTATAGTTTTAAAGAAAAAATCATTTCATTTTTTTAGATAAAAAAGTATCTATATCTAGCAAGTTGATATTCTATGTGAAACTCTACAACCCATGGGAGCTGGCCACTAAGGATATTATAATTCTAGTGAATGTCACCAAGGGGGGATTGACCATACATGTTAGAGACCCAAGTCGTGGTGGCTTGGCATATGCATAGAGCCAAAAAATATGATTGACAATTTCATTGTTGTGATAGAGGGGACATTTGGGTTGCATAATTCCTAGATACTTCAGGCACTAGCCAAGAGGAAGGCTACCTAGAATCAAAGGCCAAGGAAAAACAACCTTCTTAGGCTCAATGAAATAAATACACACTGAATGTAGAAAAAATAGCCACTTAGAGGGTTGACATCCTATATAGCTTGTTAAGAGTAACATCAAGCCTAGATTAAAAGGCTTAGAGACATTTCATCAATAATGCTTCCACCACATGTGATACAAATACCCATTTTGATAAATAGGTCATCCATACTCAAATCCTACACCTTTTTTATTATATTTCTACCAATCTCACAAGCTTGAATTTGGTCTTGAGAATCATCCATGGCTTCCAATGGTCAACCTTATGGTGATAAAGTTCTTTGGCATGAGGGATGTCCTTCCTAAAGAGTTTCTTAACCGAAAACCATGTGGAATTTTCTAAATATTTTCCTTCAAAAAGGAAAAAGAGTGAGCATCAAATGTAGTGTTCATTGAATGAAGGCAAATGCATAGGGATTCCCCCTTCCAAATTAGTATCCCTTTAATGTATTCCCATACATTCCAAATTATGTGGGTCCCAAATGTGCCCTAAATATGAAAATTTGTAGGAGTAAGAAATAGGGTTTGGAAGTTGATATTTGACCAAACTTTTCCCCTCAATTGGGGTCCTTGAAGAATAAATTTACACAATAAAACCTTCTAGTTTTCATGGCCATTCACTTCTTTGATAACCCACTTAGAACATGGAGCATGAGCTTGATGAGAAACACTAATCATCACTTTTCAAAGTGAAACACAAATCCGAGTTAACTTTGTGAAAACTTGTTTTTCCCTATAGGATGGCCTATAGTAAGTCTCGCAAGGGCTACTCCAGTCGTTGGTAGTTCACCTAGGAAGGGACCTAATAATATGCATAATAGACATGTGTTACATAAATAGGGAATTTGTTGTAGATTTGGAATCTCCCAGCTAATAATAAATGCCAAAAAAAACATTTGTCTATATTCTTGGAAATCCTCTAAAGCACAACATCCCACAAGAGTTTTTGTGAGGCATGAAAGGAAAAGGGATCCCAGAGAATTTAAACACTTGGCATTGTTGAATCCAGGACCAATGATAATTTGTTAGCCACTTAGGAGTAGTTTCTTGGGAAATAAGATAGCATCGGGTTTTCACTTATTGAATTTTAGAGCCCAAAGCATCACTGAAAATATGAATGCATACTAGTGTGTTTTCCATGGATTATCTATCCTCTAAGAAGGTGAGAAAGGAGTCATTTGTGAAGTGTTCATTGACCATCTAGCCAATGTTTGGTTTGGGAAGGGGAATGAACCAAATCAACCCCTAAATAGTTTTGTGGTGGTGTAAGTAACTCGGAAATTAGGGGCCAAAGATTAGCCTTGTTTGAGTGAATGGAAAATCCCATCACCCTAATACTTAGTGAAATTGATAGAAAGACATGTCGAGACATAAAAATAAGGGTTTCAATGACTTGCACATACCCCTGGACTAAAAATAGGGTCTAAATCCTAATTAAAATGTAGGTCCATTCTAATTGGTCATAAGCCTTCTCAAAGTCCAAATGTATGAAAAGTTATTTGAGCTCAAGAATCTGAGACCACTCTATATTTTCCCATAGTGTAATTACCTTATCTAAGATGAATTGACCCTAGATAAAGTTGTTCTATTTTGGTGTGATGATCTTGGGGATAACATACCTAATTTTGAGAGTTAAGACCTTAGCCAAGATCTTGTAGGATACATTGAGCATGGTAATTGACCATGAACTAGTAATGAGTTTAGCGTCCCCAACATTGGGGATAAGATTGATAAAACATTGGTTAATGATTGCCCCAAGGGATTTTTCTGCACAACTTCCTTTTAGACATGGAGAAGGTTGGTTTCAACATGGTCAAATTCAACACAAGTCATTGTTATCTTGAATAATTCACACAAAAACCCATCAAATCTTGAGGACTTATCATTGGCCATTGTCATCAGGGCTTTGTCATCTTAGGGAGGTGTTGAGTTCTCAACAAGCCCTCTATGTGTTGAGAAAAACTTGTGCCCCCTCCTATTTATTTCTTGGTTTATATTTGATCTCATTTTCTCACGAACTTGCAACATGATCTATTTTAATTCCATTTAGATGAATAAGTAAATTGGGATTGTCATGTTTCACTCTCTTGATCACAATTTTGCTTCGTTTTTTACTTGATCTGATGTGTTTTTAAGGGTTTATTTAGCTTCTTTACATTTTCAATTTTTCTGTGATTTTCGAATAGGGTTTAATTACAAATTAAGTCCCCTTCGTTTTTCAGTAATTGGCCTTTTCTCCCTATTTTCACATTAGATTTGATGGTCGTTTTAGCCCCCCTTTTTCCACCTTTAGATTTTTTTATTCAAATTTCCTTTTGCTTATGGTGAGTTTCCTTTTGTCCAAGTTCTTTTTCTTTGTTTGAGGCTTTCTTATTTTCCCCTGTCCAAGTCAAGCTTATGTTTCAAACACAATTTCCAATCATTTAGTTCATTTTTTGAGCTTTTCTTTACACCCTTTGATTTTCATATCAAGCTTGATTGTTGCATCGCCCCCCCTCCTTGCTCGCTTTGTTCTTCCATGTTGGAAATATTACACACACCTAGTATTTTCATTTGATTTTCTTTTCCTAAGTTTACTTGGCTATGTTGAGGGTCCCTTAGTCTGATATATTCTCCCCTCATTCAGGATATTCTCCCCTAGACAAGGGTGCCATATACCCTCCATTCAATCCTCAATTACCTTTCAATTAGACTAGTTGAGTGAAGTGTTTGTAACGTTCCCAACCACCCAAGTCGGACCATTCTACCACAACTTTGCTTTTTTCAAGATCTAAAACCATTTTTGTATATTCCAACCTTAGAGGCCTACTGGACTATGCCTCAATTAAAATTTGCGGAAGACATAATACATATAAATTTAATAGATGATTTACATTCTTCTATCACACAACATAATGAATAAATAACAGTAAAATCATACATGTAGTATTCATAGGAAAACCCATAAACATAACATCATATATAAATACACAACATGTAACCAAACATGGAAATGGTACTTATATTTTAATTGAAGTATACCAACTACATGCATACCTTCCACGAGCCTCCCGGCCATAGACCACACTTATCATCACTCTCAGTAGTGGGTCACCCCCGAGCTGGGCCTAAACTCCACTCGGGTAAAGGGATTCCTAGGCTAGGCAGGGACAATAGGAAACTACACACTGTTACACATAAAAATTACTCACTTCAATAGTGCCACAAGTGTCATCATTACAAGTGTTATAAGTGTTGCATATTGTCCGCAAGTGTTTCATCTTGACCACAAGTGTTTCAAGTGTCACAAACATCATACTACCATATTCCCTATGTCGTTCCTCTAACAACATCACAAAGACACTCAAGACACCCCAAAGACTAGTTTTGAAGAAGAGAAATCACTTGACAAGGGGTACAAACCTTTTTCCACTGAAAGAACCACTCAAAAATGGACTTTGAAGAGGAGCACTTCCCTACCCATTGATAGGGAGTGCTAGCACTCCCTGAGCCTCTTTGGGGGAGTGTTTGAGCACTCTGTGCACCCTTTTGGGGGAGCGCTACCCTTTTATGACCAAGTTTTGGGTTTGTTGAGACAAATAAGGGAAGAATCCATCAATTCCTGAAGGTAGTTGGATTCGAATATATGGTCAAGGTATGATCTTAGGGAAGATCCTCAACCAAAGGAGAGGAATCCTCAACTTATCCCAAAGATCTCTCAAGTGTTTGGACCTCTCCAAGGTTATATAAGGATGCCTTCTCATGGTGAAAGGGGGATGTAGATTGAGCATTACACCAAACTTATGATCCCATAAGTGAGATGTCATCAAAGAAATCAATGGAGATTACTTGAGAAAAGGGGTTGGACAAGGAGAACTAGAAGAAGCTATTGCACCTTCATTCAAAGGATTGTAAGTAATTTTACTTGTTCTCATTAATAATCAATGCTTGTCCTGTTTCTTTAAAACTTATGCTTGTTCCACATAATTTTGTCTACAGTAGATGGATCTATGTTTGAGCTAATCTCAGTAGAGTAGAAAGTCATTTGTACCTTTGTTTGTTTTGTAGGACCTATCAAGGAGCTCAGGATCGAAGCTCAACCAGGACTTTGCAAGGACAAACGTTGCTAATAAGGTACATATATTTCTCCTTATATTTCATTTATTAGATTGATTAGATCTAAAAGGAAGTCAATGTCCATGTTAAGAACTTTTCTTTCTTGGCCTTATGAGTCTAGAGACCAAGAGGGAATCCACTTGTCCGCAGGGGGATTCACCTACAACAGAAATTGGCGACTCTGCTGGGAAGGAGCTCTGATTTTTGTTTCCATTCCTAGATATTGTTTTGGCCCTTTTACCACTCACTTGAACTTCTCCATATTGTTTGTTTGATTCTTAGATTTGTTTGATTCTTTTTGAGTGAATCCACTTGAATTTCCTTGATTTTTTGAGTTTCTGGGAATTTTTCTGAGATTTTGAAGCAGAGCGCTAATCTACCCTTGTTATCAAAGTGTTAACACTCCTTGTTGGTCTTACACAGAGTGTTGGAGCGCTCTGGTACCCCTTACACCAGAGAGCTACCCCATTTTCAGTGAAAACTCCTCTAGGTTTTCAGTTTCTGAGTTCAGTTTTTGCCTTTTTCATTTGCTCAGGGTCTCATACTCTCAGTCTATCTTGGTATTGGCCTTCAAAACCCTGTTTTCTAAGGATTGATCTCTTCTTGTTTTGGAATTTGACATTTTCTTTCCTTGCCTTGAAGTCACTCTTTGTCTTTGCTGACCTAGAGCTAACTTGATTTTTTCCTCTCCTTTATCTGACTGAATGGAAGCTTTTGTGAGGAAATCCAAAGGTCTGTGAACCTTTCCATTTGATCTTTGAGGTCAGTTTTCCAACATTTCTCTTTTGTTTGAGGTTTTTTTTTTGTTCTTGTTTGCAAATTTGGTTATCTTTGTCCTTCTTGTCTATTTCATGACGAGAGTGTATTTTTTGTTTTGTGTGAGGTTTGCTTTTGATTGTTTAATTTTGAAGTCTGATTGAAATTAGAAGTTTTACATCTGATTATCATTCACATATAAGAAAAAGGACAGATTTTAGTGATTGGTTTGGATATTAGAAGGCATTTCTGAAATTTTTAGCATTGCATTGGATTTGATTGAGAAACACTTGTATGAGGACATTGCATCTTAGTGTTTGATAGTGAATTTTTTTTTTTCTCTTTCCCTTAAATAGACATTCATCGAAAGAAATGATTGCTTATCATATTCTTGTGTATTTTGGGGAATTTAGTTATCATGCGATTTCTTTCATTGTCATACACCCTTTGAGTAAAGAACAGTCATAAAATCATCGCTAATTAAAATTTATCTAGAACATTTTTGTTTTTAGGATCTTCCACCAACATTAGACTAGGATCAAAACTTTGGATTAGGTTGTGAGTACAACTCTCCAAAGTTTTTCAAAACAAACATTAGCATCCTGAGATAGGGAGAGTCAAATCCAATTGTCGTATAAGCTTTCTGGGATCCCCCTCTCACACAGGGGTTACACATGAAGTCGCATTCGGGTGAATTACAGAGATTATCCCTCCGTGGTTTAATTGTTTGTAGTGGTCAGATCGTATATTGGGGGTCACTTGAGGGTATACCCGCGATTATGTGTGGGAGCCTCTCGAGTTTATTTCAGACTTGTTATCCTGCCCATACATTCATATCAGACTATCTACTATACCCTCCCAAGGGCTCACTATGATTTGGTGTCCTTAGTTGCCATAATACTTAGGTACTTACATGAGGTGACGGTGAAGGGAAGTCTCACTGTACCTGGAACAGACATTGGTCAAAATCACTTAGGCTCCTTGGAGGGTAAATCCACAATTACTGTGTGGAAGCTTGCACCAAGGTGAAAGTCCATTAAGCATGTCTCCATTGTAACTGTTCCACTAGATCCTAGCCCCTTCTTGACTTGGTCATACGATGTTAGATTTCATCACCAACTAGTACAATCATCGAGAGAAGTCTTGTTTGCTTGGTTTTGATTCCTAGATTTTATTAGTGTATGTTGTTTCTTTTTGTTAGTTGGCCCTAGATTTTCAGTGTGTACTGTTATTCTCCAAAATTGAGCCTGTAGACGATAAAGGTCTTTGTTGATCATGTAGGATGCAAGGGTTGCCTTCGGAAGGCTACCAACCCTTACCTCCTAACCCTCCAGAAGACAACTATCATGGAGAGGTTAGAAAATCAATCTGACACTAGGAGTGTTGTTACTCCTCCATTAGAAAATCAAGAAGGTGCTTTGGTTACGGTTGAGAATCCCACTCCTTGCACTACATCTGTGTCGGTAACCCCTCTCGAACCACTTTTTCTTTGTTTAGACTCCCTTGGGAACGTCATAGACGAATAGGTCCTACAGTTATCAGAGAGAGATTTTACCGAAACATATATGGGATCCACAGAACCAACCTTTGGTGATGAGTATAGGACTCTTGTTCATCCTACCACTACAGTAGATACAAATCCTACACCTGCTCATTCTATATGGAGGACTTCATCAGGACGCGATCTTTATGAGAATTTTGAATCTATTTGACAACCCTTTCATCCTCATGACCCTCCTGGTGAAACAAGACCATCCAGTCAAACTATGAATCACCCCATTGATCAGGTCATTAAACCAATTGTTATGTTAGCACAAGTCCATCCTAATGATGGAATCATCACCTCTACTCATTCCCAAGGCACTTCGATCCCTACCCCCACTTTTACAAACTTTCACTCTACAACTCCACATGTTTCGCACAATCTTGCTAGGACATCTTTTCACCCGAGAATGCAGACCCTTGCCAGCCAAATACAACTGAATGGAGGGAAACCACCATCTAGCATACCTATTCCTCCTAGAATACCACCATCCTATGGTGGGCATACCCCTCTTGGGGGACAACCCCCTTTTCATGTTCTTCCTGGAGGGAAACCTCCCTTTGCCAGTCATACCTCGGTCGTTAATCCACCATTGGAAGGGGGGCAACCTTTGTTTGCTATAAACCCTTCACAATCCTGGGGAGTATCTTTGGGAGGCACATTTTCCCAACCCCATGTTGGGGGCCACTCATATCATAACCCATAAGGAGGAGTATCAAATCTTGTTCCTTCCGGAACATCTTATGGACAACCTTATCCAGGCGGAATCCCAAACACAACCTGGAGTCCTCAAGGACAACAACATTATCCTCTCCATGGGTCTAATGTGTATCCACCTCCAGGATCTACTCCTTACCCTCCTCAAGGGAAAAATGTTTATCCTTCTTATGGGAAAGAAAATCACCTGGATTATAATGCTTAGAACCCACCGGGTTATGCAAATGTTTTTCAACCATCATCGAATCCTGCTTATCCTGGCCAACAACAACCATATGTAGGAGGACCTATTGGTTACAATTATCCACTTAACCCAGTTTATGGTCCTACTGGTGTTCCTATGCCACATCAATATCATCCACAAATTAACCGACAGTTACCTTTCCTTACGACTCTGGATCTCCTAGACTTGTCTCGGTTAACTAATGATCCTATTTTTAATTCACCGGTTTGGCTAGTTATCCCAGCTAAAATTCCTTCCAATATTCTGAAATTTGAAGAAAAATCTGGAGAAGATCCAAATAACCATGTGATGACTTTCCATTTGTGGTGTTCATCAAACTTGCTCATGGATGATTCTATATGTTTGTGTCTTTTCTAGCAAACACTTACAGGCTCTGCAACAAAGTGGTATATTGAACTACCACATGCTTCTTTTCATGATTTCAATTCTCTTTCCATGTCTTTCCTCATGAAATTTCAACTACCTATTCACTACGAGACGGGTATTGAAATCTTGACCTCCCTTCGTCAAACTGACTTCGTGCATATCTCTGACCATATTCATGAGTGGAGACAACGACGAAGGATGATCAAAGTAATCATTCTTGACATATTATTGGCAGAGTGGTTTACTAAATCAATTTTACCCCCAATCGCTCGTGATGTCCCTATGGGTGGCGCGATCATTGAGGAAGAAACCATTGCTCGGGCTCAGTACTTAGATTTGGTTTATTCACAATCTGGTACTTTATATGATTTTCTTCCAAATGTTGCTCGAGCTAATATCGATCCATCCAAGCTGTCATCCTCATCTCATGCGGATAGTGTTGTCGGTTCCATCAAAACTCAATCTACTTCCCAGTCAACCACACTCTTCTCTATATCCCCCTAAACTCAGATCTCTGAGGTGAATGTAGTTCAATCTACCCCTTCACAACAATCCAGAGGTAAGAATAAGACAAAAAATAAATAAAAAAATACCAATAACAATGAACAACCAAAAAATCAAGCTCAAACACCTACTACCGAAAAGCAACCACAACAGAAACTAAAATTCCCATGTATCATTTTTGGTGATGATCACTACACTCGAGACTATCCACATCGTAATGAAGTGGCCAAACTTTTCCAGGGAATTTCACAACCCGCTGTGCTTATTCAGCCTTTTCCACGGCAACAATCCATGGTTTCTCAAACCCCCTCTCCTGGGGGAAGTTCTAGCCATCCTCATGATGAGGCCTCGACGAGTGCACATATTTATATGTTTAATGGGATTAATTTGACCACTCTCTCTAAGACATACGATACACTAGGTAACCTTGACAAAGGAAAGGTCACTAATGGTACCGGTATTTTACCAGATCCATCACCATCCTCCGTTAGTCCTCCATCGATTAATCCTCCATCTAGACCACTTCATATTGAGAAACCTACATTCGAATATATCTTACGCCCTCCTAAGATAACTATACATAAATCTTCCTTTAATCCTAGTTCAAGTGCCACCCAGAACTACAACATTGTTGAAGATTTGGCTCAAGCACCATGTGCTATGTCTGCCTTAGAAGTTCTACAGCACTGTCCCAGTCAACGTAGAATACTCTTGGATTCTATTGGCAATGTTGATCCTGAGTTGTCCAACCATATCATGTTTAACCTGGACAATTATACATCTCGACTCTCCCACCAACTTGCTTTCCAAGTTGATGTTGTTGTTCACACTCAACAAATTCACCGAACTATCTTAGATGAGGGAACCTCTACTTTTGTCATGTCTTTAGCGTGTTGGAAAAGTTTAAAATCACCCGCACTTAACAAATCCCCAACGATGTTACGCACATTCGATGTGGGAGGTTTTCATTCCCATGGGCTTTTACAGTCCTTGCCCATCCAATTGGGTGGAAAAACTGTCACTGTTGATGTCGAGGTGGTTGATGCTCCCCTCGATTACAACATGTTACTTGGAAGAAGTTGGTTTTATGCTATTTTTTTCATTGCCTCGTCGATGCTTCAATGTGTACAATTTCCTCATAAGGGAAAAATTGTCACTGTTGATCCGTTAGATTTCTGCACAACCGATTCTCACGCTCCTGCTACCAACAACATTCATTTCTTAGGAAACCACAAGATCACATATGAAAGCGTTGGTGTTGGATTGCTGAAATATTCTAGCCTTATGGGTACCTTCCCTACACCACTTCCACCGACTACACATCATATTTCCACCGTCGATATGATTTCGACCATGGCTTATCAATGTTTGGAATCATCTGACCCTTGGATTGTACCTAGTCCATTGGAATTTGATGCACTAGGTAACACTGTGCCACTTATTCCAGTCGAAACATCATATGCTTCTATCCAATTTGCTTCTCCCTCTTCAGATAACCAACATCTATTGGCACCCGATAGTTACTCAATGCCATCATGGTTAATTTCCTTTTTTTCTGCGATCAACTGCATTTCCCCAATTTTTCCCTCTAATGAATCTATTATGGAAATGTTGAGAATTGACGAGCTACCTCGGGATGATAACCATCATTAGTCCTCTTTTCTTCCCCCTCATGAAGAAATTCAGGAATATATACACTCTATCTCCCCTCCTGATGTCAATTTTCCATCGTCTCGCATGCCTTCGACTTCCGATGATTTATATCCGGCAGTTGACATGGTGATCTCTTCAATAGGGCTATTGGAGAAAGATCTCCTTACCCTTGTTGCGGCCCTCGACATGTGTTCCTTCCAAAGTTATTTTCTTCCATCTAGTGAAGATCTCTTGGAATCCATGACCAAGTTTTTCCCCTTGACACAGTGTCCTTCCAAAGCATTATTCTCTTGGAAGCCATGATCAAGGAGAGTCCACGAGAATATTTTTTTCTTCTTTGTAGAAAGCTCGTTAAAAAATGAAACAGAGGTCACGAGCATAGTTTCTCTTCTCTGTGGCAAGATCGTTAAAAAATGAAACAAATGCCTTGAGAATAGTTTTCCTCTCTATAGCAAGCTTGTTAAAAAATGAAACAACAATCTAGGGATTGAACCCAGAGCCCTGAGCATAGTTCTTTCCCTGTGTCAAGCTCGTTCAAAAATGAAACAGTCATCTCTCTTAAGCCTTCTTTTCATCCACTCTTATCCTTTTTCTCCATCTAGTAGAGAAATTGGTGACAACCTCACAGTCAGTGAATGAATTGAAGCTTGGAGGGCATGTCTCCAACCTTTTATGATCATTCTGGAGTTAATCCACTAGCTTTCAAGATGGGGGCATACTGAGCTTAGTCTTTGTTTTTTCTCGTGCTCGAAAAAACATGAGAATGTAACCGAGTAGAATTTTATCACGTTTTCAGACTCGTATGGATATACGAAAAAGGAACCTCTTGGAGTCATCTTTAAGCTCTTTTCAGACTCTCTAAACATGAAAAGATTGTTGAATGATCTTGCTTCCTTTCCCACTCATTAAAAGGTTTGAAAGGGAATCTTTTGAGTGGTAGTTTATCTCTTTTTCGGCCTAGCGAGATTAACATTACAAAAAAGGACAACATTGGAGTCATATTTAAGTTTTTTTCAGACTCTCTAAATATCAAAAACCACCGAGTTTACCTTCTCTAGACTCATTAAACAATCATACATTGAAGGGCCCATATGGGACCAAACCCTTACTTCTTCTAGTTCGCTAAAAAAAGGAAGAGGGACTTACCGAAGGTGAGTCATATCGAGCATGTGTTACCCTCCTTGAGCTCATTAAATTAAAAAGAGGTACTCGTCTATCTGGATGGGGGAAAAATTGAAAGAAGCAAGCCAAGAAGTTTTTTGAGAACACTACCAGTAGCTCTTATGGTTGCCCTTGAACACGACACTTTGTATTTTCACACATTTTAATCCACTGAACGTCTACACTAAGCCAATCCTCTGAGTTTCTTTTACTCCTTTGGTTCACCTGACGAAAGTCACAACATCCACTTCATCATCAAGTTTTGGTCCATGTCATGTTTCTGCTATTGTGCCTCAATGTTCAAGGGAAGCATCTGCCTCGAGAGTCAGCCATCACAAATATCTTGTTTCAATACTCATGTCAATTCATGTTCATTTGATCCACCAATTAAATCTCTGTGTCAGTTTTGTGTTGTTGATGGGGGATACATCAAGGCCCTCCTTCGACGAGTCTATTCCTGTCGACTTCAACACATTATTCGGGACCTAGACTTAGAAACCAGATAGTAACTTGGGACCTGCATGACTCAATGGCAGGCCTCCTTGTGTCTGAAAATGGGTTTACATAATTGACCTCTTATTGGATGATTCCACGGATGTTCAACTTCAACTCATATATTCACATTCATCGAAATGTACTATAGTGCCTTGGGAATCATTGACATCAATGGTGATTTCCCTCGCGCTTGTTAACAGTTTACATCATTGACCAGTAATCAAGGGGTTTCTACCATGTTCGACATCAGGACATCTATTCACATGGTTAGATTCATACTACATCGAGATCGGTAAGAAGACCTTGGGTTGAGTTTTCTCTCTTATGTATACTTTGCCTAGGTTGCGAAGGAGTGTTTTTTTAACTATGATGCATATACTGTTATATAGATCCACTTTGTATTGGTCGTGGCTATGTCTTGTCATCTCATAGATCCACTATGTATTCTTCGTGGCTACGATCAGTTTAGGTCATAGGAGTATAGATCCACATTGTATATTCAGTGGCTATACCTTTTTTCAATATAATTATGGATCCGCAGTGTATTTTATGGTGTCCATACCTAAAACATCTTTATCACTCAAGTAGAGGTATACCTGCCTTGGGTTTGAAACATGTCATAATATTTGTTTGGTGGTTGTGTGCATATTTGTCCAGCCTCCTTGCATCCATACCCTTGCTCGAAAAAGTCTACAAAGTACTTCAGTCATCATCGTCTTTTAACTTCATACTTTGGGAGGCAATCTGTTACACAACAAAATTACTCACTTCAATAGTGTCGCAAGTGTCATCATTACAAGTGTTATACGTGTCGCATATTGCCCGCAAGTGTCGCATCTTGACCACAAGTGTTGCAAGTGTCACAAACATCATATTTCCATCTTACCTATGTCATGCCTTTAACAACATCACAAAGACACTTAAGACACCCCAAAGACTAGTTTTGAAGAAGAGAAATCACTTGACAGGGGGTACAAACCTTTTTCCATTGAAAGAACCGCTCAAAACTAGATTTTGGAGAGGAGCACTCCCCTACTCACTGATAGGGAGTGCTATCACTCCCTGAGCCTCTTTGGGGGAGTGTTTGAGTGCTTTGTGCACCCCTTTTGGGGGAGCGCTACCTTTTGTTGGGAAATTTTTGGGTTTGTTGAGACAAATCAGGGAAGAATCCCTCAATTCCTGAAGGTGGTTGGATTCAAATATATGGTCAAGGCATGATCTTAGGGAAGATCCTCAACTGAAGGAGAGGAATCCTCAACTTATCCCAAAGATCTATCAAGTGGTTGGACCTCTCCAAGGTTATATAAGGAGGCCTTCTCATGGTGAAAGGGGGATGGAGATTGAGAATTACACCAAACTTGTGATCCCATAAGTGAGATTTCATCAAAGAAACCAGTGGAGATTACTTGAGAAAAGGGGTTGGACAAGGAGAACTAGAAGAAGCTTCAGCACCTTCATTCAAAGGATTGTAAGTACTTTTACTTGTTCTCATTAATAATCAATGCTTGGCCTATTTCTTTCAAACTTATGCTTGTTCCACATGAGTTTGTCTGTAGTAGATGGATCTATGTTTGAGCTAATCTCAGTAGAGTAGGAAGTCTTTTGTACCTTTGTTTATTTTGCAGGACCTATCAGGGAGCTTAGGATCAAAGCTCAGCCAGGACTTTGCAAGGACAAATGTTGCTAACAAGGTACATATCTTTCTCCTTCTCTTTCATTTATTATCTTGATTAGATCTAAAAGGAAGTCAGTGTCCATGTTAAGCACTTTTCTGTCTTGCCTTAGGAGTCTAGAGACCAAGAGGGAATCCACTTGTCCGCAAGGGGATTCACCTACAACACATAGTCAATGGGAAGGACTTCCTCCAAGGAGCCAACTTACACACACAACTCATAGCCTCTCATTCCCCACATGCATGTCCCACCCCAGGAAATATACACCTCCACTGTCCAACCATCCATCGGCTTCTCCACTTCCCTTCTAGGGCTTCAACAACATGACGAATCAGGAATTCTTAGAGAGTTATATTTTTTTTTGGGCTCCCTCTAGTAGAACTCACTTCCCCAGCAACCTCTCTCACCTGGAGAGAGTTTCTCACTGGCCTAAAAACTTACTTCTTCCATCCACGAGCCTGACAAACCACCTCTTCAATCCAACTCCTAAGACAATCCAGTAAGGTGTCTACAATCGAAACAACTCGGTTATGGACATAGGTGAAGGTAGGAACAAAACTATGATAAGGAAGGGTACAGGCTCAATAAAGTACCAGAGCGTGCAGTTATAGAGGTTCATGATGGCAGAGGGTTAAACAATGATGGAAAAGGATGAATGTGTGCATCCTTAGTGCATGAGTGAATGGGGCCAAATATGGAAAGAATGGTCTATGAAACCCCACAACGATGGATTTTCCCACATAAATATTCATGCACCCAAGTTGACACATCGCTCACATGGAAGCTCGTTCCTCTCCACTTGGAGTTCATTCCTCTCCCCAAAGGACCTTAGGATAAAAGGTTATGTCCAAACCTTATCCTCTTAGAAATATATTATAATATTCCTTTGGAGGAAAGCCCTCAAGCTTAACCCCCCTTCCTAGCGTCTTATCCCGTTCCCATTCTCTTTCTAATGGAGCTTAGTCCCCCATCCTCATTTATCATGGTCGGTCTACATGCAATGATGTTTTATATTAATGATATGAGTATTTACATATACAAAAATAGTATCATTGACATTTGCATCTAGGCTCACTGTCCTAATCATCTCATAAGCCTCCTAGCTTATAATAACTTGGCTCACTAGCCTATCACACATTTTACATTCACAATTACAACTGGGGCTCGATCTTGATATATTACAATCCCCTCCCCTTATTTTTTCACTGTCCTCAGTGTAACTCTTTTATACATGTACAATTCAAGTTCTTCAAATATTTCCAAACTTTGGCTATTGAAAGCATTTTATCCATTTGGTGCTCTACCTTCTAGAACCTATTTTGGTATTCATACCACAGATGGAAGTCAATTTCTCTATTCCATAGAGCTACTTTTGGGAATAATTCAGCTCATTGTTCAATTGACACACCCTCCTTATGGAAGCTACCATACCATAATCACCCTTGAGTTGCCTCCTCCTCGTTGCACTCACCATTCCAGGCTTAGAAATCCCTTCACTACTACATAGTCCTTCAATGATCCATCTTTCCATGTATTTCACACACAAGGAGAGTGTTAACCCTTTACCATGACCCCCACTAAGGTTCTCCAATTATAGGGCTTTAGTTCCCTCAATAGTAGTTGTTCTTTCCTAGCTTCCAACTTTGATCAATATTGTCCCATCTGCATCACACACATGCAGTTATCCTTAGAGAACATAAAAGAATCCATTTAAAACTCAACTCATCTCATAAGTAATTCAAATTCTTCCCAAAATATGGAATTCAATTTCATAATTTTCATTGTTGAGGAAATAATAGGAAGGTAATCTTCCTTGTGGTTTCCACCAAGCACCATAATGATTACCACTTTTCCTGCAATGCTTTCATCTTACATTCAACCAACAGATTGTCAGTATTTCTTGTACATCATAATTTTATTGCAATATATACCAAAAATTATGAAGTGATTTTGGAATTGTCTACACCTACCAATACAATAACAATACAAAATAATTTTATTAATTAAATAATGAATTATCATTATGTGCATAAGCTCATTCACAATACATATTAGTAAGTTTATTACTTCAATTTCTGAACAGAAAATTTTCTGTACTCAATATTCATATGACTACTTGACTTGCAAATTTCATGTTGCAATGCCTAACAACTCCTAAAATGTTCTCAACTCCATGAGTTAGCAACATTTCAGCCGTTAGTATAACTATTTCCATACAACAATGTATATGCATGCACTCACAAAACACATTCAACAAATGCATTTAAGTATACACTTATATCATGTATGAGTGCAACTCTGCCACTTACTAGGCATGAGTGAAACTCTCAATGCACCTTTGCATTGAATTTCAAGATGCTCTATATCTAAGTCATGTATCTCACCATCCATTAATTGGAAATCTGGCCAATGTCTTGACACATTCTCCACACACTTCCCACTGCTTCTCAATTATTTGGATGTCTTCCTTTTCAACCCAAACACTACACCAAGTATATAATTATGTGGTGTTCATTTAAAAGTAGGAAGCTCATTGGTATTTTTTTGGTAAGGAACCTTTTCATATCCAACCATGTCATAGTCTCATACATGACTAACTTTATTGGCATCCAATCTTATAACAAGTTCTTAACTTTTAATTCTTTGGTTATTACCTTATAACCAAACTATCATGACATGATACTATGTCAGTGTGTGCATTCAAAATCTAAGAAGATTTGAATTAATACAAGCCTCCAACCT
Organism: Picea engelmannii; assembly: GCA_009831015.1. Lineage (NCBI taxonomy): Eukaryota > Viridiplantae > Streptophyta > Pinopsida > Pinales > Pinaceae > Picea > Picea engelmannii. Next base: position 76,268 of record ML785594.1, on the reverse strand, counting down.
TTACCACATCCAATGATATGCATTCAAATAATATAATCCTGTGATTTAAAAAATAACTCTGGCTAAGGAAATTCTTACCTAAATTCCCTTCAACAATTATGAAATAAGATTAATTAAAACTCATACCTGCATGACTGCCACTAAATGAATTTGATGCTACCTAAATAGATGATGGCAGTAGATTCTTTCATGCCTCTTCTATCAGTCTTATAACCAACACTTCATTTTTATGTTGTTTCCTTTCATTTGCAACAACATCATCAGCAACACTTGCAAACATGCAAGAATTCTCTTTCTATGTATGGTTGTTCAATCAACCATAATTTGATTGCTACTACAACAATTGCAACAACCTCTTTCTCCCTGTATCACATTTCTTGTTGAACCCATAAATTTTCACTTCATCCTGGATTCCTAAATCTTCTTGTGCTCTTACTGTAATCATTGTACATGATTATTTCTGACCTGAGCACTTTCTAGCCAAAAAAATCTTGGTTGCCTTTGCATTTACAACCAAATACTAAGCTGATATTAACCTTCAACTTTCATTAATTTCTTGGATCCAACTAATCCAAATCATACTTGGACGAATTACAATTCCAAAACATGTTGTTTTATAGACCTTGGATTCTTCAGCATCCATTTACTTTTCAACATAACTACTTCATCCCTTCCCTTACTGACTACTTTAGTACTTGAGGTTTCTTGTACCCTTCTCTTCTCTTTGCCCACTAGTCTCAAACTTGACTTGCATAGCCAATCTCTAGCATACTATAAGGATTCACATATGCCCCCTTTTCTACCAGCATATAATTATTTGACATCCATTTTTGAAACATTTCTTCACCTGCTTGCTGAAATTTCTCTAATAGCTACAACATTGGGAATTTCTTGGACTATCCTCAGGATTCCTTCTTCATTCAGGAAAGTGAATTCCTTGTTATGACAGTCTAAGACAACATGGTGTTGGTCCAACCAATCCATACCGATTAATTAGCCATATGAACCCAAAGGAAATATGTTCAAATATGCATTAGTACTCAGCCCATTCATGTCCACTGGACATGACTTAACCAACTCAACAACTTTTCTTTTGGATCCTATAGCCAACTATACCAGCCAAGATTTCCCATGTTTTCTTCTTGGCAACAAAAATATTTCCTCTACATCGGGATCTATATAACTATTACCAACTCCTAAATCAATTAAAATAGTAAAGGCATGGTTATTGATCATACCATCTACTTCAATCATGTGTGATTGAAACTTTGCTTGCTTGTTGTCCAGGGATGCATAGATCCTTGGTACACTTTTGCCCATGTCCTCCATTGTTTTAGCTTGTTGTCCATTGTGGAAAACTCTCACTTTTCCACTTCTGTGAGGAATATATCTATACTTATGGTCTCCTTTACAAATCCAACATTGTATAGGTGGCTTCCTTGTCCTTTTCTCGCCTATCTTAACCATTTTGGGATCTCTAAAAGATGGCTTTCCTTGAGGACTATTTCTAAAAAATGGTGGCTCGTTTCCCCTCTTCCTCTGTTCCATATTGAACTTCTTCTTTTCCTCCCAAGCCTTCTGGAAAGTAGGCTTTCCTTTTTTCTGATCATATAAGAACTTGGATCTTAATTTGGTTTCCTCCAAAGTTTTAGAATCATCATACTAAATTTTATCACTGATGAAAGATGGCAGCCCACTTAGGTATCTATGGATCTTAACTATCTCATCCTTGATGAAGGAGGCATACTTCAATAGTTCTAAAAATATGCTTTCAATTCATCCACCCATACCTCTTATGATTCTTGGCAAGGGATGAACTTGAGATGCTATGTGCTCTCCTTTTGGAATGCCTTTGAGAGTGCTGGTGGTGTCTTATAACACTCCTTGACTTTATTTTCCAATCAGGGGACCTGTGGCTTCCTGATTTGCTGGATCCACTCCCATTATCCAATTTCTTTTCAATTTTGTTCAGGCTCTTTCTTAACTTCATGTTGAATTATTTTTGCTGCTCCTTGGCCATCATAAGCCTTACATTATCAACCATGTGAATTTGGACATCTATCTACAATTTTATGATGGTATCAACCAAATTTATGTCTTCATCCTTTCTTTCTCCATGCCCATTGGAGTTTGTTCCTTCAACTCCCAAATGGACATCTCTTCTTATAATAACATCATCCTCACTATAAGCCTCTTGTTCATATTCCAACTCTCTGCAGTCTGTGATAACTCTTTTCTTTTCTGATAGTTGTTAACTCTTCCAAAAATGTGTAACCAACAGAACTTTGTCAGGCTAACTATTCTCAATAATTTTCATGAAAACATGAACCATTATGATTCATTAAAATATAATAATTGTTTCTGATGTTTTCCTGATAAATTGATTATCTAGAACCAATTTCTGGGTAAACAATTATCTTCTATTGTTCAAGACCTTTATAATTATTGCTCCCTTGCTCCATTCTGATCTTTGAGCAAGAAGTTATGACTATTTGAACAATGGTGCTTCCTGGAAGGTGATCTTTGCACAACTGTTCTTATTTCTCAAAGTTGAATTGGCTCTTGGACCCTTGTTGGATACTCTCTTCGGGTTTACATGCATTCTTTACCTCTTTAGGTGTAGGTCTGTACAAAAAAAAAACCCCACAGGATCCTTCTCTAAGCCCTTTCTATGTTCTTAAAACAAAATTTCGGGTGCTAGCCCCTTTTTCTTTGGCCCTCAATTCATGTGACCAAGCGCTAGGATGATAGGTGGTTATCTAAAACTTCAACAGTTTAGAGCTTCTAGCTTTGGATAATTTCACACCTTCTTCTCTCATTTATTCTGAACGTCTAACTCTCGAACCTTTCAACTTTCTGAGGCCCATGTAATACTGTTGTAATCAATAAGATGATGACACATAGCCCCCATGTGTCGGACTGCTAATTGGTCCAACAAGGTTGAAAAAATTACCATTCTGACTGACAAATGGAATGTCTAGGGGAGGTCTATGTCACCTCTAGTGACATCATCATGCCACGCCATACCCCATGATTCGATACTTCGTAGCTCTGACACTTTGGGCTTCAGATGTTTTCGCAGCTCGATACTTCCAATCCCCTGGAACGTCGAATTTGTGAACTTGCGAAGTGGGGTGGATCTACAGTCCATGGCTCCTCAACAACCAATGGTTGATATTTATTATGGAACTCCTGGCTTTGGGAGCTCTGGATTGTCCATACTCTTGAACCTTCTGGAGCGCCTAGTCTTCGGACTATCGCATATGGCACCACGCATATTCTGTGATCAACGATTGAGATGGACTCTGGCCTTTGGGCCTTCGGAATTCCTCGACCTCGAATATTTATGCCTTGAATCCTCTGGACTATGGGATCTATTGTCGCGTGTTCTCTCTCGATCAATGGTGAGGATTTACTCCACTCTTTGGAGCTTCGAGGTTTCTCCTTCCTCACTTTTCGTTCCTTCCAAACGTTGAATTGGAGAACTCCTGGGGTCCACTTAGTAATGCACACCTAGGTGCTATGTGTCATATTCTAAGAAGCAAACACATGGCCCAATATGAGGGGTGACATGTGTCAAGTTCTAACTAGAAAAATTATCCTTTTAAAAGAACAACACACCCTGACACGTGGCACTCATCTTGTGTACCCACATCACACCAGATGACATCATCAAGCAACATCACTTTGGTTCTTTGTGACTTCAAAACTTTGGGACTTCGGGACTCTGGGACTTCAGAGATCCGAAACTTCTTCCAACAGTTTTCCCTAAATGTCGAACCGTTGAATTTCTTAACCTCCCAGGGTCCATGTAGTACAATTGTCATCAATCAAGGGGGTGACTCTTAAGAACCAAATATCAAGATAGCATAGAAAAACCTCAGAATAAGTACTCAATGCCTTGAAAAGGAGAGAATTTAAGATAAGAATCCTTTTCTAGGGGGAAACCTCCTTATACAACACATAAATTTCCAACTACAAGATGATTCCAAATGAAAAGGTCTCCTTGGTATATATAGGAGACTAGGAGGCACAATTACAACTAATGGACCTAAGACGGCATAAATAAAATAAAATTACTAATGTAATATGCCCTAATTAATGGGTAATGTGCCACTATTTAGGGCTTAACATGCCCCTCCCCTTCAGACAAGTGTTGTCTGCAATGCTTGAGTAATTCTGGATGCTTCTGTATAAAATACTCATCTTCCCAAGTGGAATCTTCAGCAGTTATTTTCCTCCACTTAATGAGATACTTTTAAATGGATCTATTCCTCAGCTGTCGAATTCTTGTGCCAGTGATAACTTCAAGCTCCAATATGATTTTTCCTTCCTCATCAAGTTCTGGAAATATAGTTTAAACTGGGATCTTGTCACCTATAACCTTCTTTAATCATGAAACATGGAAAATTGGGTGCACTTGTGAAGATGCATGCAACTCCAATTTGTATTCCATAGTACCAATATTTTGCAACACCTTATAAGGGCCATGGTACTTTGGTGATAATTTATTATCCTTCTTGGCTTGCTTGAGGGACATATGTTTGTATGGCTGTAGTCTTAAAAACACCCAATCCCCAACTTCAAAACTTCTTTCACAATGATGTTGATCTACGTTTTGTTTCATGTGATTATGTGCCATGGTTAGGTTGTCCTTTAAGATTTGGAGAACTTATTGTTGATGCTCGATGTGATCTTCCACTGCTTGAACCTTAGATTTTTCTTTTAGATAAGAAGTGATGGAAGGAGGGTGGTATCCATAGAGTGCCATAAATGGTGTCATTTTTGTTGCAGTATGAATGGAACTGTTATACCGCCATTCTTCTAAGGGTAACAATTTGAGCCATTGTGTTTGTTTATCAGAGACAAAGAAACGAAGGTAGACTTCCAGAATTTTTTTCACTATATCAGTTTTTCCATTAGATCGAGGATGATAGGATGGGCTATGAGCCAATTGAGTACCCAACCAAGAAAATAATTATGTCCAAAAATCTCCAGTGAAGATTGGATCTCTATCACTTACAATAATCTTTAGGCTTCCAAGTAGATTTTGAATTGTCTCCATGAATGCAGTGGAAACTGTACTGGATTTGAAGGGATGAGAGAGTGCACAAAAGTGTGTGTACTTGGTCAGTCTATCAACAATCACCATGATGGCACTCTTTCCTTTAGACTTCGGTAACCCTATAATGAAATACATGGAAACCTCCTCCCAACACTGACTTGGGATGGCTAATGGTTGTAAAAGACCTAGGGTCTTACTTGTTTCCACCTTATTTTGTTGGCAAACCAAACATTCTACCACAAACCTTTGAACATCATTTTTAAGGCCATCCCAAAAAAAATCCTTCTTGACCCTATGGTAGGTTTTCAAAAATCTCGAGTGCCCTCCTACCGAAGAGGTGTGCAATTCCAATAGTACCTTTTGTTTGAGTTGGGAGTTCTTGCATAAATATAAGTGATCTTTGTACCATAGTGAATCATTTTTCCATGTAAATGTATATGATGCACTGGAATCCTGTTGCAACCTTTGATTGAGAGTCCACATGTTTTCGTCATTCTTCCATTCATCCCTTGCTTCTATTATCCAATCGGGTTGGATTATCGAGATAACACATAGAAAAGCCTCAACATCTTCATCCTTTCTTGAGAGTGCATCTGCCACAACATTTTTCTTCCCTTTTTTATAGGTGATTTCAAAATCATAACCCAATATCCTGGTCACCCATTTTTGTTTTTCTTCTGAAGTTAGTATTTGTTTTAAGAAGTATTTAAGACTATCATGATCTGTTTTGACCTTGAAGTGCCTACCTATTAGGTAAGGGCACCATTTCTTCAATGCATGTAGTATTTCCATCATTTCCTTCTCATAAATGGGTTTGTGTAAGTCCTTTCCCTTGAGTGGCTAACTTTAAAAAACAAGGGGCATTCCTTCTTGCATTAGAACAACACCAATGCCATTTCTCGAGGCATCACATTCCACAATAAAGGTTTTTGTGAACTCTGGTGTGGTCAAGACAGGATATTTTCACATCACCTCTTTAAGTTGTTCAAAAGCTAGATTTTCCTCTAGAGTCCATGAAAATGCATCCTTATTAGTTTATTTCATTAAAGGTGCTGCTATTCTTCCATAGTTCCGAACAAACTTGTAGTAGTAACATGTCAAACCCAAAAATCCTCTAAGATTCTTCAATTTTTTGGGAATCGGCCAATCCATCATGGACTTAATATTGTTAGGGTCTACCTTGTCACCTTCATGAGATACAATATGACCAAAATACTCTACCTCCACCCCAAAGAAACATTTGGATGCTTTGGCATATATTTTTTTCTCCTTTAGTAGTTGTAGCACCTTTTCAACATGTCGCATATGATCCTCCCAAGACTTACTAGATTAGTATATTATTAAAAAATACTAACTGAAATTTTCTAAGGAAGGGATTGAAAATGGAATTCATCAACCCTTGGAATGTGGAAGGTGCATTTGTAAGGCCAAAATGCATGGCCAAAAATTCATAATGACCTTCATGAGTTCAGAATGTGTTTTTTGGGATATTTTCTTCGTTCATTCTAATCTAATAATAACCTGAACAAAGATCCAACTTTGTGAAATAGATTGCTCCATGTAGTTCATCTAACAATTCATCAATGACGGGAATGGGAAACTTATATTTAATAGTGATCTTGTTGATCTCTTTATAATCTGGGCACATACGCCATGAGTCATATTTCTTGACTACCATTACCACCGGTGCAAAGTAAGAACTTTGGCTAGGTCTAATAATGCCAGCCTCTAACATTTCTCCAACCATACGCTCAATTTCACTCTTCTGGGAATAAGGGTATCTGTAAGGCCTGATGTTAGGAGGAACACTCCCAGGAATTAGGTGAATAGCATGATCATTATTTCGAGTGGGTGGAAGACATTTGGGAATATCTTCAAATACTTTAGAATTCTTATCAATGATCCCTAGGATATCTAGGGGAATATATGTCTTATATGTTTGAACATATAGTGAGCATAGTTATGCAATTACACCCTAATGCCCCTTTTTCAATAATTTTTTCATGCCATTATAGATTATCACCTTATTGGGTTTCCGTGTGATACCCCTTAACTCAATTTCTTTTCCTTCCAATGAAAATTTCATGAAAATTTCTTGAAAATCAAAAGCCATTGTTCCTAATGATTGTAACCATTAGATTCGTAATACGACATCAACACCACCCATCGGTATATCAATCATTGGAATATTCATTACATATTCCCCTATAGTAAGATTGATCTTACTACATATTTGATGCAGGAGCATCGCCAGCAAGCACACACGGAGAGACAACTCAACGCCTTAGCGTGCCTTTGAATTATTTGGAATCTTAAATGCTGGCGTTTCCTGCAAACCTTTTTTTTTAAATGATTGAAAAACTGAAGAAGATCAAATGATTGGGAGCTGAATGATCACGAGTGATCTGGGAGTTTCACTCCTAGACTTTAATGTAATGGAAATCAAGTAGTAATTAGGTTTTTTTTCTCAAGTAGGAAAGTAGTTAGGGGGGACCCTAAGAACCCTCTTAAATAAATAAAGGTTTTGTATGCCCGAATGAGGCTACTGCAAATTAGTAGGAGATTGTTGTGATTTAGTTGTTGTTGAGTTTTAGTTGTTTTTTTATCATAGTTGTATCCATTTACATTTGAATGAATATAACATAGGAAAATTGATCCAATGCATAGTGTTGATACTATTTACAATTCCCTGTTATTTTTTTTTCATGAATGAATGAGTTATGTTGTTGATTATATGAAACTGTGAAGTTTTTGGATAAGTTTCGATTGTTTTCTCTTCGTTGAGTTCATGCAAGGTGTGCGTTGACAGAGTCTGTTTCGACTCATAAGATAAGAAGAGATAGTGTGAAATTTCCATTTGCAAGGAGTGCAAAGGGACTGTTGCAAGGCATCCACAGTCACCTGTAAGAAGCTAAGACTTGTGTAATAATCTTCTGCAAGGAGTGCACAGATATGAAATTCGATTAAGTGTCAAAGTAACTCTCTAAGGATTCAAAGGGGTCAAAAGAGAAATCTCAAGAGAGATAGCAGGAGAAATATTCAAGGGAAACGAACTTCTAAAGGTTTCACGAGTCATCGACTAAGATCCATTCAAGAGGGAGCGAGATCATTCTGGATCGTCGGATCTGGGAAATTGCATGATTTTTAAGTCTTTGTGTGCACAGAGGAGTGAGGATTCGTTGAATTCCTGAAGAGTCTAGGGACCATCCATCATCTAGAGGGACATATGGTGGAAGATCCATAACTACGGAGAAAAAGTACTTCGGAAGTTTTGTGGATAAGGAGAAAGCAAAATCACCAAAGAGCCAAAGGCTGAAGTAGATCCAGGTCACTGGTTTCCAAGAGATACATGTCGACAAATCTGAGATTTTGATAAATTTCACTTCAGAGGATTCCAAGCGCGGAGTGTGACAAAATCCCTAAGTCCCGAAGGCCAAAGAAGATCGCAACCATTTGTTGTGGAGGACACGTGGCGAGAATCCGTCGTCTTCAGAAGAAATCACTCCGAGAGGAATGAGTGTGCACCAGGTTGAAACTTCCAAAGCCTGAAGATCCAAAGTGGATAGTAGCCATCAAATCTAGAGGGACACGCGTCAACATATCTTCTACTTCGGGTGGAAGTACCTGGGGAAGAAGCAAGTGCAGAGAGTTTGAAACTCCTGAAGCCCGAAGAGCTGAAGTTAACTGTAGCCATTGATCTACGAGAGACGCATGTCAATGGATCGTGAACTCTGGGTGAAATAACTCTGGAAGGAAGAGAGTGTGGGGAAATTTGAGGGTCCTGAAGCGTGGAGTCCCGAAGTGGATCTTGATCGTTGATCTGAGAATGGAAAATCGATAGTGAGGAATCATTGTGAGGAGTGGAGGAAAATTTAGCGAGTGCGCTAGTTCGCAACCCACAATTTTCCAGGACCATTGATATTGTCAAGACACTGGATCAACGACCATGATTTAAAATAGGTTGGGAGAGAACTTTGTCGATTTCAAGGACATGGCTCTCTGATAAAGAGTGAGCACGTTGGTAGCCTATAATTTCTGTGAACTGTCGATTGACGGACATGTCGGTAATGATAAGATCGTGATCGTGAAAACCTTGAGGGTGATAAAAGGTCCTGTGTTTTGAGTTTGAGACCAGCAAGGTCTTGAGGAGCTGATCCAACTTAAGAATAATTAATGATTCTTGAATCGGAGGTCGAGTAGCCCTGAGGAGAGAAGGGGGGTCTGCATCAAGTGGTATCAGAACCTGAACTTGTTTCGGGTAGATAAGAAAGCTCATAGTTGTACTCTATGTGTGAGGAACAGTCAACACAATTCCATAGAGGAGACGTGTGGAGCCAGGTTTATCCAATCGTGTTGTAGAAAGAGAAATGATAGAGCTTCATGCAAGATTAGAGGCAATGGAGGCAGTCCATACCAGGGCACCTGATGCTAGGGACATCAGTGATGCAGAAAGTGAAGAAGCAGAAGTCAAAGAAGCTGCAGGGGAAAATGTTTCCAAGGAATGCTTGTTTAGAGCAGTTTTTAAATTGGGATCTAGAGAAAAGATAGAGATCCCAATGTACGAAGGAAACTTGGATGCTGAATAATTGTTGGATTGTATAAGATCTATGGACAAATATTTTGACTATGAAGATGTCAATGAGGAGAAAAAGGTGAGACATGTTGTCACCAGGCTAAAAGGACATGCAACACTATGGTGGAATGAACTATAGGATGAGAGGAGAAGAAAAGGCAAACAAAAGATAAAGAATTGGGACAGAATGGTAGCCAAGTTGAAGGCTAAATTCATGCCTAAATATTATCAGATAAATCTGTTCAGGAATTTGCAGAACCTAAGACAGAATGGTATGACAGTGAAAGAGTACACAGAGGAGTTCTACAAGTTGAATATCAGGGCTAGAAAAAGAGATAAATATGAAGAAAAGGTTGCCATATATATAAATGGCTTGAGATATGAAATCCAATATGAGATCAACATGATGTCAGTGAGGATATTAGAGGATGATTATCAGATTGCACTGAAATCAGAGGAGAATTTGGACAAAAAATAAAGCCAGCGAGGCAAAGGTAGAAGCCCAAACAAAGGCAAGGGAGTTTCCCATGACAAGTCACAAAAAACCAAATATGAGACACAAAAACCACATAGTCACTCAGAAAGAGGAGGAAGTTCCCGAGGAAGATAAAGTGGTGGAAGAAATATTCTAGAGGAAGTAGAAGAGGAGAAGTAAGGTGTTATGCCTATGGAAATACAAGACACATGTCTTGGGAATGCCCCGAGAAAAATAAAGAAGGAGGAGGTGAATATCACATTTCGGAAGCACGGAAAAGGGATGTTGAAGCAGAAGGTGCAGAGGATGGAAAATCCCTGATGTTGAGGGAGGTTCTCTTAAAACCAGAGCTAGAAATTGAAAATCGAATGCAGAGGAACAATCTATTTAGGACATCTTTCAAGACTAAAGACATGGTATGCAAGGTGATAATTGACAGTGGGAGCATTGATAACTTAGTATCCACAGATATGGTGGAGAAACTGGAGCTGGAGACAATTGCACATCTGAAGCCATATAAAGTCTCATGGTTGTAGAAAGGACACCAGGTAATGGTCACTAAACAATGCCTCATTGAATTTAAAATAGGAGGATATAGAGATGAAATTTTGTGTGATGTAATTCCCATGGATGTATTTCATGTTGTTTTGGGAAGACCATGGTAGTTTGACAGAAATGTCAGTCATGATGGGAGAAAAAATACATACACCTTGGAGAAGAATGGTAGGACACACATGTTGTTGCCAATAGAGGAGAAGAAAGTAAAAGAGGAATCCAACACAAGCATACTTCTCATGAGTGGGAAGGAACTCCTGATTGAAGTCAAGAAGGGACAGGAGATGAAGTTTGTTATGGTGAGGAAACCCAGAATTGTCCTTACAAGTACTTCGATGGATGATTTGCCTGAAGAAGTTCAGGAGTTGTTGGATAATTTTTTTGGTATAGTAGTGGATGAGTTTCCTAACTCATTTCCACCCATCAGAAGTATCATCCATCATATTGACTTGATACTAGGAGCAAGTTTGCCAAACAAAGCAACTTATAGATTGACACCTCAAGAGAATGAGGAGGTAAGGAGAAAAGTCCAAGAATTAGTAGACAAGGGTTTGGTCAGGGAAAGCTTGAGTCCATGTGTAATACCAACTATGTTGAGTCCAAAGAAGGATGGAGGATGGAGAATGTGTACAGATTCTAGAACCATAAACAAGATCACCATCATGTATAGATTTCCTTTTCCAAGAATGGATGACTTAATGGATTGTTTGAGTGGAGAAAATTTATTTTCTAAGATAGATTTGAAAAGTGGATATCACCAGATAAGGATGAGAGAAGGTGATGAGTGGAAAACATCCTTTAAGACAAATGAAGGTTTGTATGAGTGGCTTGTTATGCCATTTGGCTTAACAAATGCCCCAAGAACTTTTATGAGGTTGATGAATGAAATACTAAAATATTTTATTGGGAATTTTGTGGTTGTATATATGGATGATATATTGGTCTTTAACAAGACTAAAGAGGAGCATTTGAGACATTTGACATTAGTGATGAGGAGACTGTTGGCATGTTTGTAGGCAGAGTGTGCTTGTCATTGATGGAAAGAATAGTAGTGTTTTTGGCAGGTTTACAGGTAGAGTGTGAATGGAAAGAACAACAGCAAACCAAGCTTGAGAGACCAGAATATGAGAAAGGAAAAATGTGCCAGGTGGGCACCATAAGTCTTTTGGGAAGACACAGATGAGAAAGCTCGAGAATCTCAGAAGAGATGGTGCAGATTTTCACGCAGATAGTGCAGAGGTGCACGCAGAGCACAAGTGTGCGTCAGGGCCGAGGTTAATTACATTACCAAAGCTTAGGAGATATAACATTCTCATAAACACAGACAAGACCCAAATTCATCAGGACTTGCAAAACCTTTGACACTTACAAATTATTCCAAGTCCGAGGGATGGGTAAGCTCAAGAGGAGCGTGTAGAGGAGGATATTAAACCTCAGCCGTCGAATCGGAGCGCGAAGTACTAGAAATTGTTGGATCCAGTAAAACTACAAAGAGGATAATGGCCAAGAGCCATCCTCCAACTCTGTGAAATATGAAGTTGTGAAATGATCTGGGTCATTGGATCCAGATAACACGTGGTGAGTAATCAACATTTCACTGACTCGCGTGCTGGAGAAGTCAAAGGTGAGATTTATAGGAACTCGTGATATGCAAAGTCGTGAAATGATCTGGGTCATCAGATCACCAAGGATATAGACCGTTGATCTGATATGAAGTCAGAGTCTGTGATATTGATCGCAATTGTCGATCAGAGGGAGATATCTCGATCGTTGATCTGATATGAAGTATTTTGGAGTTTCGCGAGCTAGGAGATTTTGAGGAAACTCATAGAAGGAGTTCGCGATATGAGAAATTGTGAAGCACCCCTTTTTCTTGGCCCATGGTCACAGCTTATGGTCACATCAGTGGAAGAGAAGGGAAGGAGCTAGCGTTTCTAGGCTCCACCTGGAGTTTTGCGAGTTGGGAAAATCGAGGTGACTCGTAGTCGATCACGCGAAATGCGAAATCGTGAAATGACTGTTGGTTAGGCATATGGTCACCATCGATGTTCATGTGAAATGAAGGGGCTTAGCCAGAAAAGTTAGTGCCCACTGTGTATATTTCTCAGAAAGGGGAAAAGACACCAAAGACATGAGTGCGTAGAGGTTATCTCAATAACTTCTAGAGACAGACTGATTGTAACTATAGAAACTGATTGATTGCATCTACCAGAGAATTTGAAGAATCCCAGGGTGATCACCAGAGAAGCTGAAGAGTCTTGAGGTAACTTCCAGTGGAATGAAGACTAATCATAGAGACGATTGACAGATGGAAAAATCTTCGAAGACCGTAACTATAACAGAGAGGATAAGTTCAACTATGATAGAGAAGACAAAGGGCTACACTGCCAGAAAAGGAAAATAATCTCAGGAATGGCCACTAATGATGAACAGTCTCATCATAATGGCCATGGATGAAGAATAGACTCAGTGTAATTGCCAGAGGGGACAAAGAATTAGGTGTATGATCTGGAAGAGGACTTGGCATTATAAATACATGAAAAATAGAGAAGAGCGGGTTGTTGTTGTTGAGTGTGATTCATGCGGGTAGAAGCATCTGGTGTGTAGGAGTTGAAGAGCACAAAAGAGGCGTGGTGCATAGAATGGAAAGGAGACACAAAGAATAAAGTGTAGAAGAAGAAAGGAAAATAAATGTATATATGATAGAAGAACAGAAAGCACATCAGACGCGAGGAGAGAGAAACTGATGTAGGCAGAGAAGAGCAGTGTAGAAGAATAGTGATGAGAGTGGTAAGCCATAGATAAATGTTGTATCACTTTGATAAATTCAAGAAAGAAAATATTTATATTTCAAGGTGGTAGGGAGGACTGTTGTCCTTAGAGTTTTCAAGTGGGTTCTTCAACACAGGGAATTATAGCTTCCATCTAGTTGTAGCTAGAAAAAACAGGGTGGTAGGGTGGTGCAAGGGAGAACTATTGTTCTCTATTATAAAGGTTGGTGCATGTGTAATTGGAACTCAGTGCTTCCATCCAGTTGGTGCTGGAACACTCAGGGAGTTGGTGCTTCCTTCTAGTGGGTGCTAGAGAAACTAGAGAGTTGGTGCTTTCAGTAAGTTGTTACTTGTAAAATAGAGGTGGTATCCTCAAATGGAGTTGGTGCTCCTAATAATTATAGTGTACACAAAATAAAGATTACTTATCATATCAAGAAGAAGAGGTTTTTCCCTTTATGGGTTTCCTTAGAAAATATCTATCTCTGCATATTTCATGTGTTTTATTGATGTTGAATATTCTATTGCTTACTTCCTTGCATTAGTGTGATCATTATTGAGTGTTCTGTAAAAAATTTAAAATGGGCATAATTGTTTAAGCACAGTAAAAATCGATTCACCCCACTCTTAGTTGTCCAATAGAGACTACAGCAAGAGAAGTTGTTGATAAATCTGAAGAAGTCCTATTTTATGAAGACATAACTCATTTACTTGGGTTTTGTGATCTCTTCAAATGAATTGAAGATGGATCCAGAGAAGGTGAAAGAAATCAAAGAATGGCCATCACCAAGGAGTATGTTTGAAGTGATAAGCTTCCATTGATTAACAAGTTTCTATAGGAATTTCATCAGAAAGTTTAGTGGAATTTGTGCACCAATCATGGATACAGTGAAGAAGAGGAACAAGTATTTTAAATGGACAGAGGAGGTCGAGAGGAGCTTCAATATATTGAAGGAGAAGATAAGAGAACAACCAATTCTGCTCTTTCTAAATTTTGAGAAGACATTTCAAGTGGGATGTGATGCAAGTGGAGTTGCAATTGGAGTAGCATTTTTGAGCCAAGATAATAGGATTGTTTCATATTTTAGTGAGAAGCTGAATGAGACTAAGAGAAAGTACTCCACATATGAAAAAAAGTTTTATGCCATAATTCAATCTCTGAAGAAATGGAGGCACTACCTTGTTCCAAAGGAATTTTTCTTATATAGTGATAACCAAGATTTACAATTCATAACCAGACATGATAATTTAAACCAGAGACATGCTAGTCTAATATGTAGGATATAAATGTGCTCAAGAAGAAATTAGTTGATTCATTTGCGATGAAAGATTTGGGTGCCACAAAGAAAATCCTTGGTATGAGAATAAAAAGAGACAGGAAAAATCGCAAATTCACATTGTCTCAGGGTGAGTATATAGAGAAGTTGTTGGAGAGGTTTAGAATGCAGAATGAAAAACCAGCTAGTACACCTTTGGCCAACCTATTCAAATTAACTAAAGAAATGTGTCCCAAGACACAGGAGTAGATAGAATACATGTCTAGGGTCCCTTATTCATCAGCGGTTGGTAGTTTGATGTATGCGATGGTTTGCACAAGACTAGATATTGCACATGTAGTGGGAGTTGTGAGAAGGTATATGAACAATCTAGGTAAAGAACATTGGGAGGTAGTAAAGTGGATTCTCAAGTATTTGAGAGGTATTGCTACACATGAATTATGTTTTGAAGGTTCAGACACTATTCTATAGGGATATTTTGATTCAAATATGGTAGGTGATAAAGATAGCATGAGGAGCACCACAGGGTATGTTTTTACTGTAGGTGGAATGAAAGTAAGTTGGATTTCAAAACTGCAAAAGGTTGTTGCATTTTCAACAACAAAAGCAGAGTATGTTGCTACTGCAAAGGCTAGTAAAGAAATGATTTGGTTATAGAGGTTTATGGAGGAATTGGGAAAGAAGCAAGGGAACAACAGGTTGTATTGTGACAGTGAGAGTGTCATTCATATTGCAAAGAAATCATCCTTCCATTCAAATACAGCTCATGTATCATTTCATACGATCTATCTTGGAATATGGACATTTGAAGTTGGAAAAGATACACACTAGCCAGAATCTTGCAGACATGTTAACTAAGGGAGTAACCAAGGAGAAACCAATTTCCTGCTCAGTTTCAATTGGTATTCAAGCATGAAGGTGAAGATGAGAAATTCGCTAGGTCCAAGAAGGTTCATATTCTAGCAGATAAAATAGTCATGGAGTTGTTGAGATCAGTCTCCAAGTGGGAGATTGTTGGTTGTGGAGCCTGATTATCTTCCTGATTCAGAGGTCTTTTTTTTCAGCCGTGTTTATACCCCATGAAGAATTTACACCCCAGAAGAATGTACACTCCTCCATGCGGGGGAGTGTAGAGGGGACATACCCTCTCTACGGGGTCCCGGGGCAAGCAGACCTCAGGCGGGGATTCAGAGGACAGCGTTCCCTGATGGGGGTTTGGAGGAAAAGCCCCCAAAGGAAAATTTTCCTTGTAAATTTATATTGTAATTTCATTGTAATTATGGACCATTCATTATAAGGTTGCAGATTTGACGGTAGAAGTTATGTTACGGTTTTTTTCCCTAGAAGGAAACCCTCTTTTATGAGGGAAATATATTGTGGCTATGTATCATGGTGAATATTGTATTCTGAGAAAGGAGACTGTGAGAGAAAGAAGAGGAAGTTACAGTGGGTGTGTTGTAGGTTGTATCCATTCATTTGTTGGATAATAATAAAGGAAGGACCTGGAAATTTCTCTAGTGGATGTAGCCCTCACTGGGTGAACCACGTATATTTGTGTCTCTATTGTATTGTGTATCTTATGCGTTTTATTTCTTCATTTGTTTTATTATATTTCTCTGTGATCCTAATTTTATAACAATTGGTGTCAAAGAAAAACGTAACTCGCAGGAAAAGAAGGTTCTTGGTTCGAGTGGGAGCAATGGCGGAGGATGGAAAGTTTAGGGTCGAGAAATTTAACGTCCAAAACTACCAGTTATGGAAGATGTAGTGTTGGTCTCTGGTTTTGATCATGTTTCTTGCCTATATTATACTCCACAGACCTCCATTTATATGCCAGTACCACCCTTTTGGCCTTGTTTTGACATAATTGACATCTCCCTACCATTCAATGGGGTTACTTAAGGTATCTTTACATTTCAAGCTATTTTTATGCACTTTG
>ML785594.1:34793-56735 GCA_009831015.1 Picea engelmannii | reverse complement strand
AACAAATCTCACTCCATCGACATCATCACCTTATCTGGAGCAGAGGTTAGAGACTATTTAGCACCCTGGACTCTGCATGCCTTAATGGCAGATGTCTTTGCTAACAGCCATGGGAATACACCAATGTCTCTTGGTTGATAGATTCTACAGGTGACTCGACGCCAACACCTCTATTCGTACCTGCTAGGATGTGCTGTAGGTACCTTGAGGCCCATTGACATCACAGGTGGGTCATCTCGCATCAGTTAACAACATTCATTAATGGCTGGTAATCCGATGATTTCTGTTTGTGTTCGACATCGGATCATCTATTCACACAAATCAGACTTGTACCATGGGAGATGCTTTGAAGCTGTTTGAAGACATGATTTCAGTTGATTTTTCTCAGGACAGAACAAGAGCCAGGTTCAGGGGTCATCATAAGATAATCTGCTGTTATACACAGGAAGTTTTTTTTTCTCAGAATGGTATTATTTGTCCAAATTCTTCTGCAGACTCCTGAATGTTCCAGTAGTACCAGTCGGTACCAGCACAGATTTCATCAGTTATAGGTTCATCAGAAAGACCAGAGCAGCTACAATTTTTGCGCCCTTCAAACCCAGACTTAACTTCAAAAGACAATTTCACGGCAAGCTTTGCATAACAATGGGTAGAGGTAATGTAACTCAGGTGTGTTTAGTTCATATTGATTTATTGTATTAATTTTCATAACTAATAAGTTTGAACTAAGGGTGCCTTAATTACTCCATAACGTTCCATCATTTCCATGACTGGTACCTAATGAACTGAATCTCCATGACATTTCATGTCATAAACATACACCATTACTGGAACTAAGCACGATTTGACTCGGATATGATAACTCTACACCCTCGTACGACTCTCATCATGTTCCGACACCCTATATATCTCCACAACAATTCAAATCTTCTCATATGATTTTCTTCCCGACCACATTCTCCATCACATTCTCTCCTTTCGTCGCCCTCATCCAACCTTCATTGCCCTCACCCTACCTTCGCTGCCACCGACAGACTTCCCCTGTGATGCCAAGAAGAGCCATGGTAGCAAATTTCCACGAGCCAGAAACATACGCTGACTTGGAATCCCTCCCGGAATATGGGGCAACGAGAGATATTTTTAAGCAAGAAGGGTGGAAGCCATTTCTGAAAAAGTTCGATGGGTATAATGATGCCATCACACTCCAGTTTGCGTTGCATTTTGAGGGTGGGACCGCCAAGGTGGGCGAACTGGAATTCGAGGTCACAGAGGAGTTCATTGCAGAGGCAATTCAATTGTCGACCACAGGCCAAAGATGGACGAAGGGACAACCGGTTGATAAAAAGCTCTGTGCATAGCTGTTGAAACCTCAGTACCGGGAAACAAAATGGTCCGAGAGAACGTCACAATCTTGGCTGGAACCACAGTGGGCCCAAGTGTTGGTCATCCTCCAGCGTTACCTAATGTGTGAGGGTCGATATACCATTATATTCCCCTGCCACGCTCGACTTCTGTTACACTTCACAGGTACTCCGCTGAACATACCCTTTTTCTTGTTAAAATTTTTAAAAAGGATGGTCGAACAGGTCCAAAGGGCTAGTGAGTTTCGGGGGAGTTTATTTCACTTTGGCCTAGTTAAAATACTGATTACATCTGCACTGTCAAAGAAGCAAGAGACTTGGGACCTCTTCACTGTAAAAACCCTCACTCGTGCCCAGTCGAAAGCTAAGAACGTGAAGCCTATTTCCCCACACAAAAAGTCGAACCCCAAGAAAAAGAAAGTCAAAACCCGGACTAAAGACCATGTTGGAAACCCTGAGCCCAAACCTCCAATTGATGACAAGGTAGAAACCAATATTGAAACTGGAAAGGCCACCACACCTACAGAGGCGAACATTGAAGTCCCGAGTTCTCCCCCAACTGCCGAGAACATAATTGATGTGGAGGAACTAGCCGAGTCAACTGATAAGCCTAGGAGGAACCCAAAGAGAAAGTGTAAAAGCGTATTGTCGAGAATGGACAACTCGGTACCCAGTTACCCCCCACAAGAGAGATTGGAAAGTATAGATGGTCACGAAGAGGCCCCAGAGACATATTATATGACCTGGAATTTGTCCCAACTCATTCGAAAAAACCGTAAAACAAATCAGCAGGCTACTACACCCAAGGGAAATGTGCAGAATAAGTTCGTTCAAGTACCAACCGGTACTCCTGTTCAGATGCCAAGAGAGTTCACCCCTGAACCCGATCTAGTTGACACTTCTGCACTCAGCCCCACTCATCCAGATCCAATTGACAACTATGAACTCAGCCCAGATCGTAATTTTGATCTAGTTGATACTTATGAACTCAGCGCAGACCATAATTCCGATAGATTTCACACCCCTGTTCAAAGTCCTGAAGAACTCATGCATGCATCGAGTCCTTCACCACAGCCAGGCCAAGACCAAACATTTGAAACCCACTACGAGATTTCCTCCAGTCGGTCCTTGAAACCAATGGTGGTAAAACTCGAGAGCAAGAATAACAGATTGAAGGAGAAGTTGCATGAGTACATTGTACTAGACAGGCATATTAAAACCGAAAATGAACTTCTGAAACTCAGGGTGACTCACCTCTTGTCAAAAATTGAAAGGTTAAAGCAGAGGAATAAGGGTATTTTCAAAAGGAACATGCAACTTCAGAGGATTGCCAGGAAGCATGTCATAATCAACAGAGCCCTCAAGAAAGAAATTAGGAATCTGAAGAAGCGGGAGAGGCTACAAATGCTGGTTGCAGCCGCTGCAACCCTTTGATGGCTACCAGTTTTTGATTTTTGTTGCTTGAGGACAGGCAAGGGCTTCAGTATGGGGGCATGTTCGTCTCCGGTTTTGATCATGTTTCTTGCCTATATTATATTCCACAGACCTCCATTTATATGCCAGTACCACCCTTTTGGCCTTGTTTTGACATAATTGACATCTCCCTACCATTCAATGGGGTTACTTAAGGTATCTTTACATTTCAAGCTATTTTTATGCACTTTGATGCTTTAAATTGATGTTGGAACTAATGTTGCTTGGGTTAGGTACCACTTCTATTGTTGGAACAGGATGTCGGTACCAGGTACCAACTCGTACCCGTGGAGATACCACTGGAGCTGCTCAAGATCTGTGTGTTATGGACCGAATGGGAGATAGAGAGATTCGCATGACAACTGGAGTTAGTACCCACAGGGTGCTTGAAGGCATAATGATCAAATTGGGTCGTGATTCTTCATCGTTCACACTTCATGACACTACGTGTCATGAAGATGTGAAGTACGTTTTAAAAGTTGATTCCAAGACTATTTTCGGATCGGGGATCCGTTTGTTTCATGTATCTTTGTTTTAGACTGTTATAGACAGAAGGATTTTATATAAACCTGGGATCACTCTTGAGAATGGGTTGGATCATGTTGGACCACGTTATGTTATGGACACACATTTCTGAATCGAAAACTGCTGTTATGTTACACGACTGTCATACGATTTGAGTATTCTCTTATGCGTTAATGGAATGTGAAGTTGATACAATGTTTGCATAAAATGATTGAGTAGTGCTGGTTATTACTTCCAGCATTTGTTCCATTTGGTTGGGCCCGCCAAACCGGTTCAAGTCGCTGTGTTACTCTGCTTAAGATTTAGTTCATTTTAGTGTTTTAGAACTTGCATACGAGGTAGCTTAATGTTCATAGATTTAGTTGTTTTAGTGTGTTAGAATTTGCTTACATGAATGGTACATCTGCAGCTCATAGTGTGTCAGCGATTTAGTTGTTTCAAAATCGTGTTTATCTATTTTTCAATTGAATCGTTCCAGCATACTGTTATCTCCCATGTTGATGGGTATTGAATGCATGACTGCTGCCTGTAGGGTTTAGGGTATGAACATGGTTTGTTTGGCTTCTCATTTTCAATTCGAGCATAACTTAGAGTGTGAATGAACTTTGCTTTGTTAAAAAATTAGTTACTCTGCTTACTTAGAACAGTTAGATTGCAGTTAAATCAAAGGAAGCTTCCGGTACCAGTAGGTAGAGTAGTACTCTGTTTTCCTGTAGACAACTTTGGATTGATTTTGATAACCAGATTAAATGCATTTGAGGAAACACTCCTTCTGTTGTGGCTTGAATAGAAATGGTGATGAAAGATGATTAAAAGTAGTGGCAAATTAAGCTTGTGAAATCATACTTATGAATGGAAATAGAAGCACCAACATTTAAGCATAAGACTGTCTTCTGTTGATGACTTAAATAGGGAATACTAAGTTTCAAGATTGTCATTAAGATTCAAGTTCTCAGAGTGAGTTTATGTTTTCTTTTCAGGATAGTCTTTAGATAGCAATTAGCTTACCTGCACATATAGTGTATCAGCTCGAAGTTTACCAACCCTGGTTTGACAATTTAGTGTTTTAGGTCACTTAAAGCTTCAATTTAGCAGCCTGACATGTAGATGGAATATTATTTCTATCAGAAGGATCTATTTCTACCATTCGGTGGAATAGCAAAGAAGTTGACATCCATGAAGGATGAAGAATGGGAGGTTATTGACAGAAAGGCACTAGGAATGATACGGCTGAGCTTGGCAGTGTCGGTGTGATGCAGGAAAATAGCTCCACCTTAGCACAGACCAGTTTATTAACACGATTGGTGTGCATTCAAGGAAGGGAGAGGCGTCGCCCTTTCTTTTTTCCTTCGAAAATCTAAATTGTGATTAAGGTAATTAATGTTGTGAGGCTGGTAGAGCTAAGTTGTGCCTTCGCACAAGCTGTAGATGAGGTCGGCATTAAGTGGTTGATGGTAGGAGGTATCTGTATCTGATTCAGATCATATTTCCATCATTGTAATCTGCCTCATTAGTCAGGGATTTTGAATGGTGATTAAACACCACTAGCTTAGCTTGGAGGGAAGCTCATCGATCCCCTCTTGTATAAACTCTTGTATTGTTTTCAGTAGAGCATATATAGGATATACATGGATAGCAGACAAGATATATAGGATATAGATGATAGAGAGAGAGTCGAGACTCAGTCGTAGTTGGGACTCATATATTGTGTTAGCTCCCAAAATGAATCTGTCATCATGGTTGCATTTTGTGGTTGATAGCATGGCTATTGGTAGTTTTCTCAAATTGGTTTTTAGTTTTTCTAGCTACAAGACTTAGCTTTTGATTTTTGTCTTAGAAATAAGATGACCCATAAAGGTCTTCTCTTTAAGATTTTCATAAAATATTTTTAACAGCTAACACGTGCTTAAAAGATGATGGTTAACTGATGAAAGTGGTGACTTTCAACAGCTAAGGAGCATTTCTCACAGGTTGTGCACTGGTGAAAGCGAGGATTTTCAAACATCCAAAGAGCGTTTCTCACGGGGTGTGCGCTGGTTAAAGTGGTGACTTTCAACAGCTAAGGAGCATTTCTCACAGGTTGTGCACTGGTGAAAGCGGAGATCACTTGCGTTTTATCCATGTTGTAGAAAATATAATGATGATATGTTCAGCCCATGTCATGCAATCAAGAATGATGCACTGGTGAAAGTAGACAATCAGGGAAACTCGAGTTGCACATCTAAATCGGATTGCAAAGAGGATCTTATTCAGTAACACATGCTTCAAAATCATGGCGTTGGAAATGGAAAATTTGAACCCATCATCCCAGAATCGTTTGGGGTTTTGAATTTTGAATGGCAAGAAGACGCAATGGCTCTTTGTTGAGAAAAGAATTGGACAGTCTGTCCTTCCTGTTAGCGATCAAAAATGCATTGGCATTTTTGAAAGAATGATTCTTAAACTTGCAGGGAAATTTTCAATCCCTTCCCAAGATCCAAATGAAGATTTGAAAAGACCATTGGAAAGCTTAGTATTTCTAGATGTCGATCGACTATTCAAGAATGAAAAATGGATTTTCTATGACCGAGAAATTTGATTTTGAAAAATATTCTCTTTTCACCAGCTAATTCGCCGAAAATTTTGCTAGTTAGATGGTGAAAGCGCCGCCTTTCACCAGCTTAGGAGCGGATTTGTTGGTAAATAAGCTGGCGAAATCTTGTCACAGCTAGAATGTTATGGTTTTCACCCAGATCGTAAATTTTTGCATGAGAATGAATTGAAACCTCTTCTAAGGCTTTATTAATGAATTATCAAATCTATCTAATTAGCCACTTTTGGAAAATGAAGAGAAGAAAAGGTGTACAAATGTCATATACCATCTTTAAAAGAGGCATAATTTCAGGGTTTTGGGAGCCACATCACATAATTTGAATTTCATTATCAGATTATCAAACCAGAGAGCCTTGGGAGGCTGAGGTACACATCATCAGATTTCAACCACATTTTGAGGTGCCAACAAGATGAAGTTTGTTACTTATTTATAGCAAAGAATGACATGTTTTTCCAGGTGGCATTTTTGGCTTTATCTTTCAGCCTTTGAAGATTTTCTGCCTCGTCATCACATTGAAGGATGTCGAATACTCTTGTAGCTGTCGAAGACTTCAGTTTAGATATGGTTTGATTTCCTTTAATAAAGGATCTGTTCTTTAGAGTTTACAATTAGTTTTATGTTATGTTATTTTTAGTATCCTAGAGCCCTTTTCATAGGATCTGATCTGTACATTGTAAAGGCTATAAAGCCTGGGAATTCAGTCTAAGTAGGGGTTTGATTTCAGATACTCTTATGCTATGTAAACATATTTTTTGATGCTAATGAAAAAAGATAGATTTCTCTCTGCTACAATATCAGATTTTATCACCTGTCTTCCTCTGTTTTAATTAAATTGTTTTAGATGAAGTGACTGTCATCTCACCAGTCAGCTCATAGTTTACTTAAGATTGTTTTACACAGTTTTATAAACCCTACATGTTGTATTTGGATTAGTAACTCTGTATTCTCATCCATTTAAGCTTGCCATCTGATTATTGTTTCATGAGAGCTCTGTTTGTTTTGATTACCCATTTAAAGTCTGAGTACTGAGTTATAATTTGTTATCTCATTGATCCATCTATAAAAATACCAAAAACCATTTCATTTATCAGTTACCAAGCATCTTTGGTTTACAACCCCAAAGAGTTCCTTGGAGTGATAACATATTGTAATGGAAATTCCACCATTAATAGAAAAAGAACAAATTTTCCTATTTGTCAATTTCTGTGTAATGGATGTTTAGTTGTGAATGTCATTCATATGCATTTTTGATGTAGACATATGTTATAAATCATCTGCAGGGATAGAATTGTAATATTCTATCTGGGAGTGTGTTGAGTTAGTTCTGGTTCTCGAGGATAAGTGCAAGGAGTGCACGATAGAGAGTAGAAACTTTGTGAGCCGACACAAGGAGTGCATGTTTGAACCCATTTGAGTCAGAAGATAAGATTTCAGGAGGGCACACCAGGATAATTCACAGACTCAGAAGAGAATTTCAAGGTTGTTGAATACCTTGGAAGGAAAGTTTGTGTGGGAAGAAGCACAATGCACAGTTGTTAAATACTTTGTAATACTCTGCCACAAGAGAATTGAGCAAGAGAAAATGTGCATAGGAGCAACAAATTTTGGAGTGTTGGATGCATTGAGAGAACCCCAGGGTTTTTGACCACTCTAAGGAAGGAAGGATTTGCAAGAGTGCATCAACCAAGGAAGGAGATGCCTTAAGAATTTTGGGAGGGGTCAGGGAGAAGTCGTCAAAATACTTAAACAAGCACAAGGAATGTGCCAAGGACACAATAAGTTCATATTACAAGCTCAGGAAAGAGAAAGTTAAGTTTCCAGGAGGTAACTAGATGGTCCATAGAAGGAGGCAGGAGAACTGAGAGCCTCGAAGGTTTCAAGCCAAGAAAAATTTCAGAAGGACTAGCATAGAAGAAGGTCAAGAACAGTCTAAGTCTTGAGCAGAAAAAGTGTTAAGTATCAGCAAGGAGGAAGGACTTGCCGAAGTTCTGAAGGATATAGAATCATCCATCGTCAGGAGGAGATAGGTGGAAAAATAACAGGAGATATGGGATTTGGAGCTCCGGGAGGTTTTCCAAGAGAAAAAAAAAATCTTCACAAAGTAACAAAGAGTGGTTTGAATCCAGATCGTTGATCTGGAAGGAACACGTGGAAGCAATCTATATGATTTGGAGGAGTGGTACTCTAGGAGATATTTGAGGGGGATAGAGAGAGATTCCCGAAGGTCGTAGTCTAAATAGATCACAATCATCGATCAGAAGGAGGGATAGGGACCGTTTATCCTCGTGTTGTTTGAGTTCGTTGATTCAGAGTTCGAGAACATAGGAGTTGGTTGTTGTGAAAAGAGTTGAAACCCAAAGACTGAAGCACTTTTTCTGGTTTAGCCCTAGCACACAGCCCGAGGTCACATGATAGAAAGTACCTAGCATGGAGAACAAGTGTCGCTGCTAATTTTCTTCAAAGGGCCAAGAAGAGATCTGTGGGGTTGAGGGGGCCCTCACTTTGGAGAAAGAAGGACCTGTGTATAATAATTTTGGGTACCCGCAGGGACTTGAAGAGTCGATCTGACTTAGTATTTTGAACGATCCAAGAATGGGAGGTTGAGCATCCCCACAGGGGGAGGGTCTATGCCAGAGTGGTATCAAAGCTAGCTTTTATCTACAGATTGTAGGAAAAGGGGAGACGATGAAAAGGATATACTTTGATACCAAGTGGTATCAGAGCCTGAAATTGTTTTCAGGTAAGTGGAGAGTAGGGAGCCATAGGATTGATTTCTTTATATAGGGGAGACAATATGGATACATCAAGTAGAGTCAGATCTTGAATTTTCCTGTAGATAGCAGGTCAAGAGAGACAGAGTGTGATACTCTATGGAAATTGTTGCAAGGTGTGCAGTAGATGGTAAACAACCAAGTGAGTTGTAGGTGAATCCATATGGCCGTTGGAGGTCATAAGCATGGTCGAGGGAAATACTTCCCATAGAAAATAAAAGTGAAGATGGACAAGGAACTCCATGAAATCTGAGCAAAAATGGAGAATCTAGTGTTATCACTGAAATTTCGTCCGCACATGGTGACAAGAACTCAGCATCGTTAAACAGTAATGAAGTCATTC
The DNA here is from genome assembly GCA_009831015.1 of Picea engelmannii. NCBI lineage: Eukaryota > Viridiplantae > Streptophyta > Pinopsida > Pinales > Pinaceae > Picea > Picea engelmannii. The sequence goes on along the minus strand of ML785594.1, from coordinate 47,669 downwards.
ATGGCACTGAATTAATTTCACAGCATTTCAAAAAGGTAAAAAACTATACAAAGTAACCAAAAATTGAAGGGCGCTTTACAGGAGTTTGGTGCGCGTGCACATGCGCGGAACAGAAACATACCATGCGCGCATACGTGCACGATGCACGGCTGTTAGCGCAAAAACCCGCGCACCTGCTAAATGACGCATTTATTGAATTGGTCGGCCTCCCAACCAATAATGGATCAGCTCCCAAGCCGATTTGACCCTCAAATCTGAGCTGAATCCACATGGTAGGCTGGTCAAAGACTTAATGAAGCCCTAAAGAGCCCCTTTTCACACTTCAAAGGAGTTACATAATCACCCAATGCTATGCTATAAAAAGCCATGAAGAAACATCATTTTCTCAAGGAATTTCATGTAATGTTATACTGTCTAGATTGTTTTAAGGACTCACTCCTTGACAATAACACATTGGCATCATTTCATTGAGCTATCCACCTCTCCATTGAGTGGATGTGATAGGAGTTCTTTCACCATCATTCTCATTTTCTTATTGTAAGGAGAGCAAGTTTGTGAGGGCCTCAAGAGCCTTCCATTGGAGAAAGAAGGGACTCATAGTCCCCTTTCTTCATTGTGCTTTGATTTCATCAATAGATCAGCCCAAAAACATTGGTGATATTTGTCTTTTTGTGTTTGTTATTTCTTTATCCATATGCTCATAGTTTTAGTTTGTTTTAATTTAATTCTTGCTTGTAGTTTTGTTTTGTTTTCTCTAACTCTTTCCTCTACAGCTGTCATGCTCAGCAAGACCCAACTGGGCATGTAAGCACCCTCGATTTGTTCACCAAGTCGACGAAAAGGGTGCAAACATATTGGCGACCATACTGGGGAGAAGGTATCAATTTCTCCCTCATTTGGGTTTATTTTTCTTTCCTTTTCATTTGATTAACTTGTAGGTGCATAAACCGGCCTCTGTCGACCTGCTAACCACTCAATTCACCAGAAAATTGAGAGAAATTCATTCGTATTTTTCTTTCTCGGTCGTTTGTCACAGGTGTGCGGGTATTCCACCCCACAGATGCGCATCGTGCGTGCATGCGCCTGAACAACAATTTTCCTATGCACGCATGCACTTTCTGTCTCAATTCTGATAGTGCACAGGCACTCTGTGCGCCTCTGTCTACACTAGGGGCCGTGCATCTGAGCTAAATTTTTCATTGTAAGTTTGGATGTGGGGAAATTCATTTTCCTTCTTAAGAATGATGTTATGCATGCTCTAAATACTGCACCACACTTAGACCCCTCATCTTATAAAGGGGATAGTCAAACGAACATAGGCACTTAGGTGGATAAAAATCAATTTCCCTTATTTGCTTTTTGCCACGTGGATGGCTTGCTTTGATTTACAATCTAAGGTGAACATCAATTTTAATCACATCTAAACTCACATTTGGGACTAGAAATTTAAGTAACAATCCTTGAGTATTCTCTTCTCTCGCGCCTTCAAGCGATCTTGAGAATCAGAAAAAGATTGTGAAAAACAATCTCATCTCCCTTAACAAAATTCCAAAACCTTTAGGAGAGGACAAAGGCCCTTTTGGGACCCCTCTTAGTTTCATTTTTCAAACATATCTTAAATTTGTAACGGGCCCATACATGCCCACATGTCACAAAGGTAGGATAATGGTTGGAATGTTGCTTTCTTAGATTAAAAAAACTAGGAGAGTTTAAAGGTTTGTAACGGGCCCATACATGCCCACATGTTCAATCTAGGATAGTTTCATGCTTTTTCTAGATTAACTCACACATAGGGAGTTAAAGGATAGTAACGGACCCACATGTCCACATGTTAGTTTCCTAGGGCTTTTGAATTCCGCAAGGTTGTACCAATGACATCTAGCTAATTAGGTAATCAAACTCTTGTAAGGACCAAGCGAAGTCCACATGCAGCAAGGTGACATCTAATTAACTAAAAATTTGGCACACTTTCACTCACACACAAAAGTCACTTCGCACTCACAATAGCTTCTTCTCAAAACGTGGAGGTCTAAGTATGTTTTCTCCAAAGGGATTCCGAAAAAACCCCATCTTTTCTTGACAGGACTATCCATTCCCACTTTTAAATCAAACGAGGTTGGTTTTTACCCCCAGCCTCACAAAACGAATTCATCTAAAAAATTTCTAAAAACTCATTAAGTTTTCCTTCACAGGAGGTGCCAAAATAAATTTTTAGTCTAGGTAGGATTTTGGGGATAGACATCCAAATGACTCCCCGTTATCTGGTTCTCGCATTTTCAAACATAGAGGTTGACAAATAGGGAACTTCAAATCCTCCAAGTCAAGTGTTCCAATCACCATAAGGCAGGGAGATACCCATGAAGGGTTGAAGGTCGAGGTCCGGTTGTTCTGTGCGTCCCCCCTTGAGGCACCCACCTCTTGGATGGGATCCAACCAGTGACCCATTTCTTAGGCCGAAAATCTAAATGCTGCACTTTGACCGAGGTACTTAGTGACCAACTTTAGGACATCTGCCCAGGTGGCAATTGTGGGCTGAAATTGCACCTTGATTGGATTTTGTGTGGCTATTGGGAAGTATCACCAGCTCTTTCGGGATATGCCCCCTCTACCCCTCATTATAACCAATTATTTCATCCTTCACTAGTGTCTCTTCCGGTGACTTCAGACCCCACTATTGAGTACTATTGGAAGGTCCATTGCTATTTGAGAGGAAGGACGTTACATCTTCTAGGACATGAGCATTTGCTTTCTTTTGATTCCCCCACATGGACAAAACCCACTTACCCATATATATGCTTCTTTTTCATTTTATGTATGATGCACATCTGATTACAGTTTGATTTGGATATATATATTGTGTAAACATTCAACGCAAAGGCTTTTTGTTTCTATATTTCTCTCACCACTTGTTGCACACATTTCACACAACTAGTCTGACACCATAGGGGAACCACAGAACCCCCTTCGTTCACGATGCTTGCTCAACCTCCATCCTATCTTAGGGGGAGTATCTGGTCGTACCCGCTCATCGGTACCTCCTTCACACACTCCTGTGAGTGCTACTATCTTAGGATCAGCTTTGCTTGGTTCTACATTACTTGGGTCAACTTCCTAAGGTCATCCATTCACTCGCTCTCCTTTACAGGGAGGCGGGGGACCCACTTCCTCTCAAGGAGGGAGCACCAACCCACCTAGTCCCCATCAAGGGTCAGGTTCACAACACACTATGGCTGGAGCCAATCCTCCCACTCCACTACATATGCCATATTTGGCCTCTCTCAACATACTGGATCTCACCAAGCTCACTAATGATCCTATATTACATGATGCCACATGGCCTGCAATGCCAACAAAACTTCCTTCAGACATACCAAAGTTTGAAGGAAAGGCAGGGGATGACCCCGCCAACCACGTCATGACCTTTCATCTATGGTGCTCTTCTAATAGCATTATGGATGATTCCATCAGACTACGATTATTTCAACGCACACTTACTGGCCCATCAGCCAAATGGTATGTCGAAGAAAAATCAGGGTCCCATGGGACCTTTGAGTCATTGGCCAAAGCCTTCCTGACCTTCTTCCAATTACCCATCCTCCATGACAATGGTCTAGAACTACTGTCTAACTTCAAACAGACCTCAGCCACCCACATCGCTGACCACAATCATGAGTGGCATAGGCGACGTAGTTTGTGTAAAGCAGAAACCACCAAGCAACAATGCCTTGATTGGTTTCTTAGATCACTTGTCTCTCTCCTTGGAAAGGATGTCGCTTCCACCTTACCTCAATCTGAAGAGGAAGCCATCAGTAAGGCCCAACAATATGACCTTATTTATGCGCAGTCAGGGTACTTATACACAGTACTTCCTGATCTTCCAAAACCTGTGCCATTTGGCCAAGACAAACCTGGGATGTCTCACTTAGCAGACGGACTAATAGGTTCCACCACACACCATGGTCCACAACCCCAACCACCACCAACATATGGAACACCTCAATACCCGCCGACCTACGGGGGCACTTCGTACTACCCCCCACCCCCTTATCAACAGCCATATCCTGTTGCTATACCCCCACCCATCAGTGGACCACCACCAGCACCTCCCATACATCCACCTATTCCCCCACACAATGGCACTCCCTCAACGTCAGCTTATAGTACTAGTGAAAGAACACAACCTTCCTATGTACCTTATGGATCGGTACCACCACAAAATCCATATTTTCCATTTCCTGGTCCTCCACAACCCATGGCTACCCCACATCCTCATGTGGGGGTGAATTTTGTTCAACCCTCTGCTGCTCAACAATACCAAAATTTTGAATAGTTGAACACAGCCAACCCAACTCACCTTTTGAACAATGCCAATAAGAAAGGATGGAACACGAATAACAATAACCCTGGTCAAGGCGGGAATCAACCCCCACAACACCAACCCACTGGGGGCAACTAGAACCAAGGGAACCAAAACCCCCAAGAGGGAAATAAAAACAAACGCCAAGGGAGGAATAATGTTAAAACCATCTTCCCTTGTGCCCTTTATGGTGAGTTCGGTCATTACACTCACCATTTCCCCCAGATTGCTGATTTCAAATGGTTGAAAGACTCTGGGAGCCTTCCCCCTTCTCCTGCACAAACTGCCCCTTAGCAAGCACCACAACAGTATGTGCAACAACCCCCTCCCGTCGTACTGCAAAATCCTTTCCCACATCAAGGGGTGATAAACACCCAACAGGACACACAACATCCCCCACCTCAGGTGGGACAATACCACAACCCCAACAATCCAGTAGAGCGTACAATTCTCCTCACCAGTGAGGAAGAAATCCTTCTGCAAACACGGAATCGTCAGTATCAGACACCAGTTGAGTCTACTCCTATCTCTCCAGAGACAAACCCTACACCGACGGGACCCCCATTGGTGATCCCTCGCCCTTCCGCCAAACCACCATTACGCATCCCTCGCATCCCCTTGCGCAGGAATGTCCACAACCCACAGGCTAGGGCAACTCATAATTATAGTTTGGTCGATGACTTAGCACAATCCCCGGCTACCATGTCAGTCTTGGAAGTCCTCCAGACTTGTCCTACACAGCGGAAATCTCTAATTTCTGCCTTGGGGGCAGTCGAACCTGCAGATACTCGACTCATAACCTTTGATCTTGATAGCTGCGAACCTCGTCTTCCCGCCTTGGTCGCTATTCAAATACCAGTAAAAATACGAAACATTACCATTCATCGGTGTATCATCGATGAAGGTGCATCTACATGCATCATGTCTAAAAAAGTATGGTAGACACTTGGTTCCCTGGAACTCATACCCTTCGCCATCACATTAAGAGCTTATGACGGATGACCATCATCTCCTGAAGGGCTCTTCCAAAATGTCCCCGTTGAACTTGGAGGCAAAACCATTCTCATTGATATCGAAGTTATCGACGCTCTGCTCGATTAGAATATCTTGTTTGGACGTAGGTACATGTATGCTATGAAGGCAGTGGCATCATCTATCTTTCAGACAATCATGTTCCCCCATAACGGGAAGATTGTGACCATCGACCAAGTCTCACATTATGAGCCTAACCCATCTTCCAACCTTGATAACATTCTTCCTTTCATCCACACCAACTACGATGCATACCCACTCGTAGAGATGGGTCCTGGGATTTTTAAAGATCCATCCTTATTAGGGACATATCATGGAGCACCACCACTCCTTTCCCCTAATCAAGTATGTGTCATCTCATCTAACGGAACTCACATGGAGGATGCTCTTCCTCCTCAGGAGGTTTCCGTCATTCCTGACATCTCAGTAGTTGCAAAACCACTCCAGATGGAGCCTCCTGCGCACTCGTCGACCCCTACAGTCCACGAATCCACATCCCCTCAGGGGCATAGTCCCCTTTGGGAGACAGTTCCCCAACCCCTCACTTAAATTCCCTTCTTTTACCCTCCACTTGGTATCGAAGCTTTCTAGGTAGCCGCAACACTCACACTACCTAATATGGTGTTAGCAATCCCAGTGTGGTATTTACATCCACCTGAGATGGTCCCTCACCCATCCCTTCCTCCACAGGAAGGACTCCCCATGACAATTCCCATCCTCACCCCCACTACCCCCATACTCACTATCCCCCCTGCTACTTCTAGGGGCAGGAGGAAGAAGAAGGAGCCCACAACCCCGCTTCCTCCATGCATCCCACCCCCTTGCGCACTATGTGAGAAAGAGGGCCACTAAACCAACAATTGCCCATCCCTACCTAAATTACGGAATTTGATTCCCCCCAATCAAACTTCCACAACACCGGTCACTACTGTTAGTCCTACCACTACCACCCAACCTTCCAGTAGTAAAGGGTTGAGGACCAAATTTTCTTGTGCTATCTGTTAAGAGTACAACCATTATACCCATCATTGCCCAGCACTACCACACTTCTGGCAGACATTAACTGCTATATGCCAAAACTTCCAGAACAACCCGCGCCCTGCTACGTCCTCTCCAACAAATATCAATGACATCCATTATGTCACCACTTCTGTCAATGAATGTATGATATGCCCTTGATCTCTCTACGATTCATTGGCTCATTTTACATACCAGTGTCCTATGATCCTTGCATACAGGCAACATCAATTGGCCCTGCTTTGCCAACCCGCAGAGATGACCAATGACCTTACCTCGTCACTAGCAGATCTTCATGTCATTTCTCCCGAGCCCGAGGCACTCCCAACGCCTCCATGGTTCTTAAATGACGTCTCTGAGGATTTACCCCGCAACCCCCCCAACTCTTTGGCTCATTCCCCTACGGAGACTCTCCATCCAACCACCACGGGTACCCCTCAGTACTTCAGCATATGGTTCATGTCGAGTGAACCCTCCCCCTCGCCTAACGTTGCTCCCTCTGCTTCTCCAATAGGGGGAAACCACTCCATCATGGAGGTCACTCCTCACGACCCCTTATATTCCTGTCATTTCCAATGCGACGAGGAAATACTCAAAGAGATACAACACCCAGACTCTCCCTGGGATGCACTACATCATCGTGCACTCTTCCTTCCACAGGCAGCCTTCATGCCTCCTCAACAAAACCCCATTTACGCGGTCGAAACCAAATATTTTATCCCGTCCGGGCCTATCGATTGGTTCAACAATCCCATTCCTTCCCCTGACACTTTTGAAGAAGGTAATATGGCCAACATTTCCCCCACCATCAAAATCGACATTTCCATTAAAAACGGCGTCGTTGAAGAAATCATCATTGGAGCTGCTTGCACTCCTCAGGAAATTGCCGCATATAAAGCCCTCTTCCAGGAATATAGGGATATTTTCACCTGGTCATACACAGAAATGCCTAGCCTTGACCCATCTATTGTTCAGCATCACATCGACACCTAGCCTGACATCACACCAGTTCGCCAGAAACAACGACCGCTACACCCATCCAAGGCCGCGGCTATCAAAGACGAAATTGAAAAATTACGTACGGCCGGGTTTATTTACCCCATCGCTTACACTTCATGGGTTTCCAACCCTGTACCCATCGACAAAAAAAAGGGCACTATCCGCGTTTGCACAGAATTTCGTGATCTCAATAACGCATGTCCCAAAGAAAACTTTCCAACGCCTTTCATCGATCAAATTATCGACGACTGCGCCGACCACGAGGCTCTCTCCTTTATGGACGGATTCTCTGGCTATAACCAAATTCAAATCCACCCAGCCGATCAGTATAAAAATGCATTCATTACCCCATGGGGTACTTTCGCATATCGTGTCATGCCTTTAGTCTCAAAAAATGCCAGTGCAACCTTCCAGCGGGCAATGACATACATCTTTCATGATCTGGCTGAAATCATCCTCGCCTACTTAGACGACCCCACAACTCGATTTAAGAAACGCACCCAGCATCTTGATGATTTACGAATCATCTTTCAACGATGTCACCAGTACAACATCTGCTTGAATCCTCTCAAGTGCATGTTCTGAATCACTAGAGGGCGCCTCCTCGGTTTTATCGTTTCCCAAAACGACATTATCGTCAACCCCCTTAAAGTCAAAGCTATCACCGAAATTCCACCTCCTCGAAATTTACGACAACTTCAGAGTCTACAGGGCAAAGCTAACATTCTTAGACGCTTTGTTCCTGATTACGCCATACGCGCACACGGTTTTCTTCGCTTACTACGTCACGACATCCCTTTTCATTGGGATGACTACGCCCAACAGTCATTTGACGATCTTAAAGCAACGCTTTTGAATGCACCTTTGATTAGTGCACCTAACTATAATCGCGACTACATCCTCTACGTATCAGCATCAGCTGTATCAGTAGCCGGCGTCCTCGTCCAGCTCAGAGATGACAATCATGAACACGTCATTTACTACATTAGTAAGAACCTCTCAGGGCCACCCTTGAAGTATAAACCCAAAGAGAAACTTGCTCTTGCCGTTGTCCTCGCAGTCCAGAAACTGCATCATTACATTCTGCTTCGCACCACCAAGGTCGTCGCAGATTCCAACCCTATGCAATATTTGCTCAGCCGTCGACAAATTAACGGCAAATTCACTCAATGGATCGTTATCCTTCAGGAGTATGACCTCAAGTTTTCAACCCCTAAGAGTAAGAAGGCCCTTGTTCTCGCCGAACTTGTCATGGCCCTCCCCTCTGACACCACCAATGCCCCCATCAACACCGACTTTCCTGATGAACATCTCTTTTACATCGCTTCCAATGATCCTTGGTATGGTGACCTTCTTGTATACCTACGAACTCAAAATTTCGGTAACCATCTATCACGAGATGATCATTGGTGTATTCATCATCAGCCCCCCCGCTATCTCCTCATCGGAGACATCCTATATCGACGGGGCGTCGAAATGATTCTTCATCGTTGCCTGACTATTGACGAGGCCGACAGAGTCTTAAATGACTGCCACAGCGACGCTTGTGGGGGCCATCTTTTGGGTATATCCACAGATCAAAATATTATCCGAGCCGGTTACTTTTGGCCTACCTTGTTTCATGATTGCATTCATGCCGTGAAATGATGTGAGCAATGTCAGCTCTACGCCAACAAAGCCCGAGCTCCCCCCGCTCTTCTTCACCCTGTCATTACTGTGGGACCTTTTTGCAAATGGGGCATCGACTTCATGACTTGTAATCCCCCCTCCAACAATGGTCACAAATACATTGTTATCGCCATTGATTACTTCACCAAATGGGTCAAAGATATACCCACTTTCAACAACACCGCTGACACTACAGTGCATTTTTTCTTTAACCACGTCATATCCCATTTTTGAGTACCACTCCAACTTGTTTCCAACCATGGGAAACACTTTGAGAATGAGATCTTTGTCGAACTCTCATCCCGGTTAGGCTTCTCTCACGAGTTTGCCTCACCATATTACCCTCAGTCAAACGGACAAGTCGAGGCAGTGAACAAAGTCCTCAAGACCATGTTACAACGCACGGTTAATAAACATAAAACCAATTGGAATCATATGTTATTTTCCGTGCTATGGGCTTATCGAATGGCAGTAAAGACCGCTACAGGTTTCACACCATTTCATTTAGTCCATGGGGTCGAGGCAACTCTTCCCATCAAGTGCGAAATTCCCACCCTACGCACCGCAATTGATCTTTTACCTGACACTGCTCCAATGGAGCAGCGCTTGCTGAACTTGGAGTCTCTAGATGAATATTTTCGATCTTCCTCACAGAACAACGAGGCAACTAAAAAACGATCCAAGTCTACCTTTGATCTCCATGTCAACCTTCGATCATTTCACGAAGGCGACCTCATCCTGGCCTATGATATCACCCATGATACCTTTGGCCATGGCAAATTTGAATCACTTTGGCATGGCCCTTACATTATCCAACATTTCCTCACCAAAGGCGCATACATCCTGGCCTCCCCCGAAGGCCTCTCCCTCAAGGAACCCGTCAATGGGTTATACCTCAAGAAATTTTATGCTTAGAAGTAGTCATTCTACTTTAGGTTATTTTTTCTTCTTTTTAGTGTTTTTAGTCTTTTTTCTCCTACCCTCTCGTCTAAACTATCCTTTGTGATATTGATAGATGCTTCTTCCACCAGCCTACCACATTGGTTACACCGACGGCGCCAGTCGTTGGACACAAAATCTCTCTTCGGCGGCTTGGGCTCTATATACCCCCTAGGGCGCGCCTTAAATTCCCTCTATCACACACTCCTGTGCGGGTATTCGGTGGACAGACGTGCACCTATGCATGACTTCCACCGAATCGCCCGCGCATGTGGGCCCACACCCCAGACAAAATCCCTTAACTACCCCTGTACGGACCCCCGTACCAGCCTTGCCCAAAAATTGGAAACCCTATTTCTATGCAGGATGATCAGACCACTAACCTGATACTCACGGAATGTCGATCATATGCCTCATCCTCCCCCAATCTCCAAATCTCCTTTGAAAAATGCTCGTCCAGTCACTATTGCAGCAGGTACAAATGAGGTGGCAATGTGGGCCCTACAGCTATATATAGGCCTTTTGCCAAACTTCCACTCACCATTCCGGGAGCCCAAGGTGTCCATTTTTCAAACCATCTTTAGCCACAGGATCAGCATCCCGCCACCTACATCATAGCTGTCCCTGGGTCACTTTTCATCCTGAGCCCCCGGGGCACCTTTTTTTCATATCATGGTCAGGTACGCACGCGCATTGTCACATTTGTCAAATACATGCTCATATCTTTGATTCTCTTCAGATATTGTTCACTTTGGGTATTTGGTTGTTATGTGCACAGGTACTTGCTCATTGATCATCAACATCATCCCTTTAGGTATATATTCAACACTGGCATGTAGTCTCTCCTGCTGTATTGCATTTACATTTCTAGTCACACCCTCTGATATTGACCTTTAGGATCCTCATTTCTGGCTCTGCAGTACCCACGCCTCCATTTGCACCTACGGTACTGTCACCTGGTAGCATTCTCACCCACATGAGTTGTCCCATTCATAGCACCTTTTGGCACTTTTTTGACACTCATGCTGTTCCTCATTACCCTTTAGGGATGGGAGTCTCGATAGTCTTTCATCATGTCGAGCATCAGCCACATACTTCTTCTCCTCATTTTTTCTAGCTTTCCCCATGGAATCCCAGGTTATCTCTTCACGGTTCTATTTTTTACCTGCACCTCCACAGTATCATGAACTCTTCATCTCATCCACACTCAGTTTGCCCATCTACGAACCTCACGTTCGTTTCACCTACCGCATACAGAAACTCACCAATGGGGCCCCCACCCTTCATCAGTTTTCCAAGAAAATTTCTGCCCTCCCTGGGGCACACATTTCACACTGGGGCACCCGTTTCTGTATTTGTACATCTCTCCCCAAAAATATTCATTATTTATTGTACAAACGTCCTGTATTTCCAGTCTTTACATTTTCTTTTGTCATCACCATTGGCGACTTGCTTCATTTTGGCCACGCGCAACCCATGTCACCCTTGGTTGGAGCATTGCTTCTCATCTACCCTTGTCGGCATCGTCCATATCTTCAGAGTACTACCCAGGTCACTTACCTCTACCCTCTGAATTTGTTCACCTTGTCCCGCCTCTGGCACAACTTATCCTCGATCTTGGCATCCCCCTGACACTCGACCTTATCACACGGTTGTGGCCACTCATTATATCATATACTCTCCAACCAAGGGAAGTCTTGAGTCTCCCCACTTTTTGACTTTGTCCATGTACCTCTGCCACTTCCTCACCTCAGTAGATTCTATGAAGCCCTTTGCTTCTGGGGGTCATGTTCCCCCTTTGTCGACATCAACACACTTTTTCCAGAAGGGCGACAATATATTGATTCTCATTCTCCATTTTAATGAGAGATCTCGGACGGCACAGGGTGAAACACCATTGCTCCCTGCTGTCGTTGGCCCCCATAACATTCGACGCCAACACTTTCTCATGTTATGGTGGGTCTTACTTTGTGACTATTGCAGTTCTTTTTATCATTTGTCCAAGACCTCTGAACCTGGTAGGGCCATCAATGCCCACATCATCATCGCTGATTATTACCGCGATCATTGCCTATTGTTCAGAGTATATTCCTTTGTAGAATTGTCTTCAACCTTTATCATCACCGCCCCCGAGGGCGCTGCAGTTATCTACACCAACACTTCTGTCATCTTTTTTCAGAGTTACATAACATGAGCATGGGGCATGCCCGCCTCGTTTGTACATAGTTGTATAATGTTACACACCTTATGGAAGGTCGGGTTCTACCAGTTCCTTTCTTCTCCAAAGGATTGCTCTACACGGTACCACTATTTCTCTCCCTTACAACAACATTCTCAGTAGAAGAAAAATTGATGAATTTCGGCTATACGTATGCTCCTAACCTCATCCATCAGGGGGCATCTGTTATCACTAAAATTTTGTCCGCACATGGCGACAAGAACTCAGCATCGTCAAACAGTGATGAAGTCATTCATGGCACTGAATTAATTTCACAGCATTGCAAAAAGGTCAAAAAATATACAAAGTAACCAAAAATTGAAGGGCGCTTTATAAGAGTTTTGTGTGCGTGCACATGCGCGGAACAAAAATGTACCATGCGTGCATACGCGCACGATGAGCGGTTGTTAGCGCAAAAACCCACGCACCTACTAAACGACGCATTTATTGAATTGGTCGGCCTCCCAACCACTAATGGATCAACTCCCAAGACGATTTGACCCTCAAATCTGAGATGAATCCACATGGTAGGCTGGTCAAAGACCTAATGAAGCCCTAAAGAGCCCCTTTTCACACTTCAAAGGAGTTACATAATCACCCAATGCTATGCTATAAAAAGCCATGAAGAAACATCATTTTCTCAAGG